>JAZHYW010032189.1:0-69746 GCA_037355805.1 Ixodes ricinus | reverse complement strand
TGCTGATACGCATCAAATGTCCCTTGAGAATCGGAGGCAGTACCTCAGCGTCTCTTATGCTTACAAAGTATTTTCAAATCCCAAACATCCCTCCTACAGTGCCCTTCATACTTGCAGAAGTTCACAGCTTTTTGAAAACAAGCCGAGCATTGTTAGACCCTTAAGCCTCCGTTTGCAAAGTATTTGTCAATCCCTTAATATCCCCCTCCATGAGATTCCCTTGCTTAAAAACACTCATAGGGTTGCTCCTTGGGATGATCTGCCGATTTTCTGTGACTGGTCACTCACAAAATACAGTAAGAGGGTCATTTCACCACACATCCTCCAGCAGGAGTTCCTCTCCTTGCAACAAAAATATGCAGACTACCTGGAGTTTTATACAGATGGGTCCAAATCGTCATCTTTTGTAGGGTGTGCTCTGTATTCTGCCTCATACAGCAAAGCCACACAAGTTGACTGTAGGGCAAGCATTTTCACCGCAGAGCTTTATGCTATTCTACTAGCGGTCGAACATATACTCGACAAGGGTATAATGAAAGCTGTTATTTTTGTCGACTCACAAAGTGCCTTACTGGCTGTGTCCTCCTTGATGCCCACAAAGAATCTCCTTGCACAACATCTACATGGTAAGATCTACAGCGCCCTGCGACGCGGTCGGGACATAAAGTTCTGCTGGGTGCCAAGTCACGTTGGGATTTTTGGCAATGAGGAGGCAGATAAATTGGCCGTGTCTGCCCGAGGCTCATTAATAACATTTAATTGCTTACCATACCAAGATTTGAAACCACTTCTGAGGAGATCTATTTTTCTCAAATGGCAGCTGGAATGGGATACAGAGAGCAACAACAAACTTCACGTTATCAAGCCCGTTCTGGGCGTTTGGGAGAGCTCTTATAACAGGGAACGTCGTGTGGAGGTTCTTCTGTGCCGTCTAAGAATAGGTCACTCCCGTGTGACACACCAGTATCTGCTTCGTGGTGAAGATTTCGCACTATGCGAACATTGTGGAGAGCTTCTGACCGTGTTGCACATTTTGTGGCATTGTTCGTCCCACCAACCACTCCGTCAATCATGTTTTCCCGAACTTTTTAGGGATCACCTCCCATTTCATCCCTCGTTTTTGCTTGGTGATAAACCTTTAGTTCCATTCAGCCGTGTTTTAGACTTTTTAAAACAAACTGGATATTTTTACCATTTGTAAACGTGTAGCCTCGAAGTGAACTTTTGTTATAGTATGCTCTAAATGCGTTAAGTTTGGCGCATTATGGCCCTCGTTGCTGCTGCGCCAATAAACTCCTAATCATCATCATCATCAGACATTCCAACGTTCAAACAAAGCTAAGAGAAAGCGAAAAATTGCATGCTAAAAGCACTCAGTTCTATCGACCCTCGAACACATCCGGGAATCCGAGCACCGGTCGGGCGATACGGCTGATGCTGTCTCGCAGGTGTTACTATCCAGATGATACAGAGCGATCTTGCGGAAAAAGGTAATAAAGTCTCATTTCTTCGTATTTATCGGCATTATACCTGCGTCAGCGAGCACGAAGAAGACCGAAGCCGCCGGAGCAGTTACACATCGCGTCACCGCACCGAACTAAACTCGGGATTCCCCAGCTACCGGGCGCTGCCATCTTACCGGTGACGTCACGGCTCTTGAAATGAGGTCACGTGACGTGTGGTCCCTTTTGCGTACAAAATGGCGGCGGCCGGGGGTGCCATCCCGAACTTCCGGTTTATCACTCTGCTTCCCCAATTTTTCGTTGGAATGAACGTATCTTAGCAACACCACGCATCGCGGAAACTCACCTTCTGACGCCGTGACGACATCGCAGTAATTAACTACGACACACTTCCGATGCACGGCCGTGAAGACACGAAGCCCAAGAAGCCAAATGAGCGAACCAAGCCAACGACTCTTGTACTTGCATCGAGCCGACAGTAGCCAAGGGAGTGCGACGCTCACCGTCACATATAATTTATTTTACACAGCGTCGTAAATAAAAAAAAACTTTGAATGCTGATGAAATTAGCACGTTTTCTTTAGTTGGACTGAAAAGAAAAGTGAAACCGAAGTTATGTGATGTAAAAGCTGCCGGCAACAATTGCGGGATGCGGACGCCCGCGTTTTTCGAAAACTGATAGCAGACGACAATTTACCGCCTCAATCATGTCTGTCATGTCTGATCAGGCAAGCGAGAGAGAGCCCTGCGAGCCAGTCAATGCATTACAAAAGGAAGAAATGGACAATTTTATGTTTGCACATCGCGACCTGGCTCGTGGGGCCTCTGACCTCTCGCCTAACCTGACCAGAGATGACAAGGCACGGTTATGGGCCGAGTTGACCTGCCGCCTCAACCACCTCGGGCCGCCGCGCAGCACAGAGCGGTGGAAGAGAGTTTGGCTGAACCGCGTCTGCAAAGCCCGCAAGCGGTGCGCAGTAGTCGAGGCTGAGAGGTAAGCTAGGCAGTAGATAAATACTCGGGACAGAGTTATTGATATATATTTTGTATTCACAGCCGCAAAACGGGGAGGCTCCTCCCGGGCGCGGCTCTCATCGACTTACTCCCGCATCCTGTGCATTGTCGGGCTGGACTCTGCCCTGGGCGCCCCCGGGTTTCGTGTCCCCTACTTTCCGGAGGAGGAGGTACGTACTTGACCAGGGAACAGCACAACAATCTACATGTATTGCTTATTTCTGCAGAGTTCCAGGAGGCGGGGCAAGTGTACGAAGTGAACGCTTAAATCTGTATTTTAAAACTAATGGAAGCATTGCATTAAAATTTCAATGAACTTACCTGAGAAAGAAGTGAAGAAAGCAGGATTGGCACTTCGTTACCTACGTGGTCCCAAAAGTGGGTTCAGCTTTCTGAACATTTGTTGATAGTTTTATTGGTGGGTTAGATATAGTCATTGTTTAAAGTGATAAATATAAGCAACAAATGGTTAATTTATTTATCGGTCCCTTTCAAAATCCCGCCAACTCTAGGGTGTACAGAGGGCAAATTGACTTGTCCCTGCACAGGCTAACCCTGAAAGGACTGCACGTGTGATAACTATTAAAAACTATGGGACGTGTATGTAAATAGTTCCTGGGCTCAAGGCCATATCCAGGAGAGGAGGAGGAGTCTGAGCTTCAAAATTCATCCTGGACTGCCAAATATTTTTCCTGGGTTCGGCCCCAACTTTGCTTAGACCTAGAAACATTGATGAGAGCTGTAGTAAGGTGGTTAGTTTACATAAAAGGTGATTGAAATGACATGTAAATGGGAGTGGTACATCCTAGCGTCAGCCACAGCACTACCAGCTACATTCAGCTGCTGCAATGAATCATCTACTTATCTGTTTTTCCCGATAGTATGCAACATGTACAACTCTTATAGGGTAATACGCACACGACAGGGAGCAGCTACTTGCCTGGTGCTCACAAGAGGTTTACCACAAGTCATTCATTTGCAGTATTGTTTTTACAGCAAACTACAATAGTTACTACAGGGGCAAACCTGTGTAGAATCTAAAGCTGGAGCATAGCTCCATTTGGTTCCATAAAAAACATAAGAGATTGCACATGTTACAGTGCATGCAGTGCAAACACGTAACGATAAATGTGCCATGTAGGTGCAGTCTGTGGGCGCCCCGGCAGAGGAGCACCCAGCTTCACAGGATGCGGGGGAGGTGCTCGAGGAGGAGGCGGAGGAGGAGGAGGACGCGAGTCAGGAGGCATCTACCTCAACGCGTAAGATACTTGACTTGACTAAGGGGAACTAAAACCGTCAGCAACATGAACATGACCACACTTATTACTGATCTAAACTATGTTTTCCTGCAGAAATGCCACGGCCTCGAGCACGGCAAGCCACGGTCCGACCAAGGCTGCCTCGTCGAGTCCCCCGAGTCTCTCGACAGGAGCAGCGGGACGAGGCGGCCTTTTCGGCCGTGGCTAACCAGCAGCGCCTGCTCGACGCCAACGTTGGCCGCGACGAAAGGGACGAAAGGTTCCAGGGACAGGTAATGTTGACAAATCCCTGGAGCACAGAAACATGATTAAACACAGACTTACTTCACACATAAGCTACCAATAGTTGGTGTCAGCAAAGTCTTCGTAACCTGTATGAGATGTTGGAAGTCAAGAAATCTGCAAATCATGTTTCAGATCACGCTCGGCATGGGGCAAGTCCTGGAGCGGTTGGACCGGCTGGCACAGAACGTGGGGCAGCTGGCGCAGCACGTGGACCAGCAGACGCAGAGCATGGACCGGATAGCAGAGAACATCCAGGAGGGGGTCCTCTCCATGCAGCAAAATGCTGCATTCATGCGAGAGGTCATCCTCCTGCTGTCCAGCCACGCTCTGCGTCAGCCTCAGCCCCAGGCCCAGCCCCAGCCCCAGCGCCAGCCCCAGCCCCAGCCCCAGGCCGAGCCCCAGGCCGAGCACCTGGCCCAACCTCCGGAAGATGACGACAAGTGTTGATCATTGTACCTTTTTTTTTCTGACATCCAAGGGGATCTTTTTTTATTTTGTATATATTATTTAATGACAAATGATTACTGTACCTTTTTTTTCTGACATCCAAGGGGATCTTTTTTATTTTGTATATATTATTTAATGACAATTGAATACTGTACCTTTTTTTTCTAACATCCAAGGGGATCTTTTTTTATTTTGTATATATTATTTAATGACAATGCCCCCAGTGGCTGCAATAAAATCTTTCATGACCTGTCGACCTATGTTTTCTGGCAAATGTTGTTATCTGTATATATCGTTTTATATGACAGTGCCTGAAGTGGCTGCAGCAACGTCTTTCGTGAACTGTCAAGTCATATTCCCTGGAGATTGTTGTTATTTGTATATACTGTTTTATACGAAAGCGCCTCAAGTGGCTGCAATAACATCTTTCGTCGAACTCTCACATAAAAAAAACAGAAGTTTGTTTTCACTTGCACGTACAGTTTTGTACTGCAATGTGTAGTGGCATGTTGTGCAAGGAAAAAATTTGCAATGTTTGCAAAGATTTTTATTGCTAAAAGAATATCTCTGTCACAATCCACTCATCTGTACCATCTTTGTAAACAACAAAAATATATCAAAATTCTATAGTCGCAAAGAATACATAAAAATGTGGCACACCTGGGAAGGAAGAACACAATGGAGAAGAGGGAAAAATGAGATCATTTGCTAAAGAGGCAAAGTGATTTGATCCCAGGTTACTTGGTCATACCTGTTACACAAGCCAATATCCAATAACACATGAGGAAATACATGACATAAAATAACAGAGTTTGCTGCGGGGAAAAAGAGGCGGCCTGCCTGTGTTTGCCATATGAACTCAACTAACCAACCACGATCATGGACACACGATACTCGTTACCTCATTTCTGTTGCAAAATAAAAGGTTAACCTATGGAGAGGTACACCTTTGGAACCACCGTTACACACTTAAAATCCCCAAACACATATATCGGAAGCAGCACCATCCTTCTGCGAGGGTAGCACAATGGCTGTGCTGAAAACCGTGAGGAGCCGGAGTTAAAGAGACTGCGCAGTTCATGAACCGTCGTGCCTGTGGACCGGAAAGAGTTTTACGCACTTCTACGGGGAGCTCCTTGGCACCAAGGGTGCTGACGAGGGCCTTGGGTGTCACGGCACCTCAGTCCTTGCGGAACTGCCGGCATGGTGGCGACGATGACGACGAGGGGCTCCCTGTCGTCGCTGGCCTCCCTGGACGGCAGGACTGCCAGAGAGGCTAGATCGACGACGGACTCCTTGGTGGCGCCGCCGCTGCTGGCGTAAGGAACTGCCAGAGCGGCCTGCAGAGGGCCCCGCGACGGCACGGCTTTGGCAGGTCTCGAACTGGGACACAAGGCCTTGCCTCAGAGCCTTCCCCCTGTCCGAGAGGCGCACCGGAAGGTGGGCAGGAACCTGCCCGCCACCTTCTGGCTGTAACCCCGCCGAGCCCGGCTCAGAACCGTCCGAGCTCGACCCAGAGTCCGACTCTGGACTGCCAGAGTCGGCATCTGGCTCCGGTTCTGGCTCCATCGATGCAAGGCATATATTGTGGAGCACTGCACACGCCGTTATAATGGCGGTGGCTGTTGTTGGATGGTAATACAGAGCCCGGTGCCTTTGCAGACACCGGAATCTGGATTTCAACAGCCCAATGCAGCGCTCCACAACGGACCTCATCGAGGAATGTGCCTTGTTAAACCGGCCGCTGGCGGTGGAGGTTGTGTGCGCCCCAGGGACAGGGGTGATGAGCCAAGGTTCCAAGGCGTAGCCGCTGTCTCCTGCGCAATCAGACAAAGAAATGTTCTAATATTGTTTTATTTACTGGGAAGTTTGATATGATGTGAAAAAGCGCAAATGGTTAGGAAGAGAAGGGGACAGGATAGAGCGCTTTTTTCCACATCATGTTTAACCAACTAGTCCACCAGTTATTTTTAATTTTATTACTGCAAAGGCCAAAAAGAACACCTTTGTGCAGCAACTTCTTCCTGGGTATGTACACAGTGTATGCACAAGTAACAATGTTAGAAGCATCAGTTTATACAGTATTGTAGCCTATAATCCAGGCTCAGCCGGCATGCACAGATTTAACAATTTAAGCATGCTCACCAAGCAGGAACCTGCCATCGTCGATGAGCCGGCCTTGCTCGAAGTTGTCGCGGAGCCAGGAGAAGCGCCAGGCGAAGGAGTCGTGCACCGACCCGGGGTAGCATGGGTCGATGCACATTACCCGGCAGCGGGCGTCACACACCTGTTGTAGACATAGGATATATGCACTCAGTAGTTTCCCCGAATGACCTAGCAAAGCACACCGTCAGGCAAGGCCAATTCCAGCCTTAAGCACCATTTGCAAACTAATAGGCACAAAAAGAAGAAATCCACGACTAAGGTGATTGTAGGACACAATGCGCAATACATGACCGGGCACTGTCAGTTTGGATACACAAAATGAGCCTCGCTCTAGCTGTGTAAAGTACGTACTGTACGTACAATCGCGAACAGCATGAGCTGAAACAGCACTCCGGCCGCCGCACGCAGAGTTCCTCTATGTCAGAGGTCTCAAACACGGCCCGCGAGCCGCATGCGGCCCGCGACTCGCTGGGACGCTGCCCACAGGCAACCGGGTTCGAGTTCCGGTTCCCACGTCTCGAGCGCTAGAAATGGCATGTGCCATAGTGATCTCATCTCGTATATTCATTTTCACTCGAAGAGTAGCTCTGCTCTTTTAACGTATTCACATAGTTTATATTTATCTGTGTTCATTTGCCTTCTGCTTCGCTTTATTATTTGCTTCCCAGCTTCTTTGTAATGTTCAGCTGTTCAACTACTAGCATACAAGCGCGAGCTATTCGTTGAAAGATGCATCTCGGCTGCGCAAACTCTCGATCAGCCAGGGCAATTTCCAAAATGAAGCTACGAGCTCGAGATTCTCGCCTTCAAAAGAAAATCACCATTAAAAGACAAGTATTCGCTCAGTTTTGTAATCGAAATCGATAGGAAAGCAAGAACTGCCAAATTAACCGATTGTTTTTTTAGAAACATGTTGAGATTAGTCGATTCTCGAGTTCATTGAGCAAAGGAAACGACAGTGCACTTGTTCTATTATAAATGGCAGCACGTTGGCGGGGCGGTGTCATTTTACTTCTTGTCATCACATAAGGTCAGGGCCCAAAGTAGTTATAGAACAGATGAAATCGAAAGACGCCTCTGGCAAACTGTGATTTTGCAAAACCACAGAAAGCGAGGTCTCTTCCTTACTTGTCGCCCGCCCCCCACGCCAGTCGTACGTTGGCCCTGACCTTTTCGGTGTGGACTGTCTGGCCACCACACTCGAATGAGCTCGAGACCACTGCTCTATATGCTCACCCGAGGGGGCTAGTCGCCTATGGCATCGCTCCGCAAACACGGCGCAGCTTGGGGCTGAGTATGTCGTTGCAATGCGACAGGCGGCGCAGGTAGTACCGTGTGGCGTCCGGAGCGCTGTTTTGGCTCATATTGTACATGGAAGAGAGAAAAAAATAGAGGGGGGGGGCGTGCAGTGTCGAGCTGGCTCCCTCACCACAGTCATTCCGCACCCCCCCCGCCCTCGTGAAACGTGACGGTGGGGTCGTACTTGGACGGGCCGACGATGCTGATCATCGTCCCGTCGATGCACCCGATGACGCCCGGAATCCTGCCGAGTAGTTGGAAGCCCCTCTCCAAGTCGTCCCTCTCGCTTGCCGTCTGGGGGAAGTGGATCCAGCCATGTTGGATCCCCAGACGGCGCACAATAGCGACGGACACGGCCCGCAAGGCGATGCTGACCGTGCCTTGATCACGTGCTATGTGCTCGTCGCTCGCCACCATGCCTTGGAAGCTCCCCGTAGCGTAAAACCGAAGGGCGCACAGCACTTGGTCCTCCACAGTCACGACAGTACTTGACCGACGCAGTCTCTGCAGCTCCGGCTCCTCGCGGAGTTCGTCGCACAGCCACCGCACTAAAGTCTTCGCCAGGCGGTACTGCTTCCGAAATACGTGCTCCGGGAGTTCAAAAGCATCCCGATGGCTCCGGTTGCGCTTGCTCCACCGGATACAACAGCTCGAAATATCGGGGTGCAGTCCATCGTTCGCCGGGACGGCGCGGACGCGTTGCACCCCATCTTGCATCGTTCTTTCGAAGCGACGTAACAGCAAAGTATTCATATGTCATTTTGACGTCACGTCCGTTAATGGTGGAGCTTCCGGTTTACCGATTTCCGCTCACTTTTTCTTTGTTTTCTTCTGCAGATACCGTCATCAGCGACTCCACCAATCAACATCCAAAGAGCGTTGTTGACGTCACTTCCTTCTCCCTAGTCTCCTGGGAGTCCAACAAAAAGCGCAACATAGCTACCCAGACCCATCGTCGCGGGAAAGCAGCACCACCTTTTCCGACTCAATATTTTGGTTTTCACTAATTTTTAGCTTACAGTACACGATCCCAGTGTAATCAGGAATTCGGTGGCTACTCCAGTATTCTGAAGGAACATCTAGCCTGGTAAAATCGTCCGGTACACACGTTTCGCTCGCTGCCCGAGGATCTAGCTCATTCGTCAGCACGCTACCACCTGTGTCAGTGCTTGGGCCGCTCCCTTCTAAGTCAACGACGAAGTCATGACTTGGGACCCTTTTTTCCTCCGGCAATACATCCCTCCCCAAAATACGCACAACCTTGGCCGTACATACTTATTAACAAGCACTGTCTGGTTTCGTTCTTCCGCTTTTTTGGTGGGATGGTTGTCTTGCTAGTTTGGCGCACATACATTTTTTTCACGAGCTTTCTTAGGCCTCGTTACTCCCACTTTCTGCAACTCTGCGCTAGACAAAGCCAAAGCATTAAAATAAAAACTGGGACGAACAGACGAAATTGGTTTTTGTTATTTACTTAAGAAGTGTCAGAAATCCACTCCCACAATTGTTTATGCAAAGTCCAGGAATCGTTGCACAGCTCCTTTGAGATGGCAGTGAAATATATGGGCTCTACAGAACAAAGACGGGCTTTTCATCTAGAGTCAGGTGTTGAAACACAGGAAATTGATTGGGTTAACGAGCAGGTAACTTTCCCCTGTAATACACCATTCAAACGCCTCGCATGAAAAAAAAAATTTACCGTGCCAGAGCTGTGGCGCAATTAAAGTCGTCAAACTTAAACAGTTGGAACACTGTTTAAATACTCCTGCAGCGTAGGAGGGTCCAGGTCAAAAAGCTTGTGACCTGGCTGCCATACAGACAAGTGTGGCAATTGGTGAGCAGTGTAGCCACTTTATACATGCGAGTCACTCGCTGCTAAAGGATCTTTTGGTTTTTTTTTTTAAATCCACAAAAGCGAATTCTGCCACAATCTTCCCGAACCCCCATTCGACAGCTTGTCGGACGGTGCTCATTTCTTTGTTGAAGTGCAGCTGAGCTGCAGTGACTCCCGTCGTTCCGTAGGGCTTGAGGAGGAGGCCCCATAGGGTAGGCAGGGTCTCCGTAGAGCACATAGGAGTGCCCCTGTACCAGCCTATGTAGCCTTTGGAACAGGAGGCTTCCACGCAGCATACCTGCAAGTGCAGTGCGATTGTTAAACTAGCATAGTGCATAGTGGGTGGTGTTGAGTAGAGAGCTGGGGAATGGAGATTTATAAAAGAGCAAGAAATGAAGAAGTCCAATAACAGTATTCTGTGCATGCAAATCTTATCGCGTATATAACATCCAGCTCCAACAGCGACAACTTGTAATGACCTCTGCACGCGTCAACTGCTCCATGAGGCAGTAGTCCAAAATATTGATGTTTCTAAGCAGGGGACACAACTAATATACATCTCTGACAATGATGCTGCAACTGTTAGTATGACACACATTGCAGAAACATACTGCAAGCACCTGCATCCAAAGAAACCATACATATCTAGTTTCATCTTTAGAAGTTAAGCCTGTACTGATTGAAGCATTTGACGAAGGTGAGTACTGTAAACGACTTATTTTTCACGGGCTCAATATTCTGTGATTTAGGTCAAAGCTGAAGTTTGAAATTATTCGCGGGTTCTAATTTTCGTGAGGCAGTGGGATATCAATATAGCTTCAAGTGTGTTTATATTTTACCGGAATTACTCACGGGACCTATTTGCAAATTGTAGGCGATTCGCAAAAATTGTGAAATTTAAGTCCTCGCGAAAATAAAGGGCAACTCCGCTTCATTTTTGATATTTAGAAAACTATGCAGCCCTCTTCAGTATCATATAGGAAGACCCCATGTCAAATATTACGATCTAATTCCGTCTATATATTTAATAAACTGGCCAGCAAACTTTCAAACGAGCCAAGTCGCCGAAATCTGCCAACTCTAGCGTGCGACGTGAGGCGCAATCGTCAGCGCAGTCAATGCGACGGGGTTGGAGCGGCCAACGCTGAACCACTACGCCAAAGGCATGACTACGTCATTCTCACGTTTTGGTTGTTTTTACTTCTCGGAGCGAAATTGAACGATGACGTCATGAGTTTCTCCTCCCGGTGTTGGCTCTACGGCGTCCACGTGATCACCGTAACGCGGATGCGCTAGTTTGCGCTGCCCTGCGCGTTTATCGCAAGTCCGGTTTCTCCGCTCCCCCCTCTCCTCTTTCGTGTTCTCCCCTTCCCCTCTCCCCGGGCCATCACCGTCCACGCCATGCGAAGCGACCTGCCCGCGTCGCGTGTCCTGTACCTCGCGCCTGCGAACGTCACAAGACCACGTGGTTCGACGTGACGTGGCCATGACTCTGAGGACACGAGACCAATGTTGCCTGACGCAACCGAAGTTTCGGTTTCGGTATCGGCTGATGTTTAAATTAAGATTACACAAATAATATTCAACATTTCGCGAATCCGAAGACGTAGAGCTGTTGAGTAGTACTTTGTGAAATGGAATCACATGTAAGCCTAAATTTTTCGGAATTGACGAAGTTGCTCTTTAAGTCGTTTAGTCATCACCCGCTGGTCTGTATCCTTTCCACGAGTGTCCGATATTTTTGGTGCAGATTAGTATGAATTCAATCATTTTCTTATCTTTTTCTATAGAGGCTACACAGCAAATATGAGTATGGCTCTGCATATAATTATACTGCTGCATTTCGCCACGAAAGTAATATGCCACAAAGCAGAGAAGTTCACTCAAAATATTAAATGGACGAATCTGGTGGGTGAACTCGGAGAAGGGCCTCCTGTAAACCTTGGATGCCACTGGCATTTTGCTAAAACACTTTGCCCTGAAGGAAAGCAAAAGTTGCCGTATTTATGAGCGACACCCTAAATATTTATTTGGAAAAAACCACCCAGGATGCGAGCCCTCTACTTCGCACTCCTGGGATCAGAACGAAACCTTGACATCACAGCGCGAGTCCTGAAGAAACTTGTAAAATGTCAGCTGCCCCACTTAAAGGAAGCTTGTTTGTAACTACATAGCTGACGCTGGGTCTATATTGTAACGGTTTATTCCAGGTCTCCCCAACGTTTTAGTCCTTGTCCTGTGCCCCCTTTTTCCACTTCTCTTCGCAGTTACAATATTACATAAGCGAATGATGGGTGAGCGAACGACGCGAAGTCGGGTCGCAACTTTTTAGTTGTGGCTGCATGTCCCGCGGCTTCCAAACGGACCGTGCTAGGGAAAGGCTTTTTGCACTAGGGACAACCCTGGACACGTGTTAACCCATTCGGTCCACGTGTTCATGCTGCTTTGCGGCGGCAGTCTGAGGCGGCTTGTTACAAAAAGAAGCCAATTCCGAGCTGCAGATGTATGAACAATTACATACAAAACTTGAAAGTATAAAACAGCGAGGACGAGGACGTGAACAAGACATCTTTCATTGTAAATGGATGTATGAACCTCCGCGGTTCGGCCTGTTTCGTCACGTGTGTATCACTGGGACGCGTGTTAACCCATACAGTTTTAAAGACAAAAAAATGTTGTCTTTAATTTTCTAATTATCCTTTCAAATGGCAAAGTAAACTAATTATAGACACACTTTTGATTACTGATAACCATTTGGCACATGATAAAAATCTTGTTCCTTTTAGAGTAAGAAACGAAAATGGAGACACTCCTAACCACTGATCTCTATGACAATAGCACATCCCCGCATCGCCGCGGGGATGTGTGTATCGCACATCCCCGCTTGGTCGCTGCAGCGCGAGTGCAGCCACCGGACGTCCATCTTGCAGCGAAATCGTGTTTTTGCTAGCGTTGCAGAGGCCGGTGGCAGTGTGCTGAAGACGCGTTTTTTACTCGTTCGTCGTCATTCACCGAAGAAGTTTTTAAAACCCTGTGTAAGCGGTGAGACTTGCCGTTGAGAGCACAAGGACATTTTTACGAAAGCGCAGTTGCGCCTTTTTCTTGCGGCACTGCGCTTCCATAAAAATTTCCACCTGTTCCCACAGGTTCTCAACGGTAAGCCTCACGGCTTACACAAGATTTTAAAGAACTTCTTCGGTGACTGACGACAAACGAGTAGAAGATGTGTCTTCAGTACGCTGCCGCCAGTTTCTGCAATGCTAGCAAAAAAGCGACTTTGCTGCATGCAAGATGGACATCCGGTGGCTGCACTCTCGCTGCCGCAATCAATCGGGGATGTGAGATACAGCAGTTGTTATAGAGATCAGTGCTCCTAACCTAATCTACTTGTCGATGGCGACACGGAAAACCGCACTGCTATCAACAAACAGCGCCATTCGATCAATCGTCACAGGCTGGGTTTCGCTCGCTAAAACGTCTTTCGATCAAGTGAGTGCCTCCCGCCAAAGCTTTATGTACACCAGCAAGGAATTTATGCACAAATCTAGAATACCGTGTAGATTGTTGAGCGTGTTGGTTTCTAATTTACGATAAGGAGAGGGGGCATTGAAGACAACTAGACAAGACAGGCTTGTCTGTTTGTCTTCACTGTCCTTCTTTCCTTATCGTAAACGAGAATACCAGTTTGTATTCCTGTTCAAATCAAGGTTTCACTGACCACCGCCATTATTTCCCACTCATGTGCCAACTACTTACCAGCATCATGTCGTCGCCCCCGGTAGGGTCCATCAAGCTCACAGATTATGCCATTAGGACACATCACTGATTGGTATTTGAGAACGTGGTGACGCTTGTGTCCCGAAAAATGTTCTTCTTGGCCCTTGGGGAGGGGCGGCAGATGGCTCGGGCCGTTCCATCTATGAACCCCCAACAGTTCGTAAGGGGGGCTCCTTTGGCATGCACCGCCTGGAAAAGTGCAGAAGAGGAATAATAATAATAATAATAATAATAATAATAATTTGTTTGATTGATTGATTGATTGATTGATTGGGGTTTCATGGCGCAAGGGCTACTAAGGCCAAAATGCGCCAAGAGTGAAACTATTGTATAAGCAAGGGTTTGGAAGAAGAAAGAGCTATAGTAGCTAATGGTGTAATAAAACTATGTATATGAGATTGTATAAGTGTATACAGGATGAAGGTGAGTTTGGATTACTAATTAAAATCATAGTCGGTGTATAAGGCCGATGTCCTTGAGAAAATTAAACACACAAGCATGCGGAATCAGCGGCTGTTCGCCAAGTAAAATAACTAAGTGCAGTGGAGTATGTTCCTGATATATTTGCGAAAAATTTTTAAAACGATCTTGGTCATATCTGGGGCACTCAAGTAGGATGTGTGTTATTGATAGAGGAATGTTGCAGTGTTCACACTCAGGAGCATCCTCTCCACGCAAGAGATGCCCATGGGTGAGACGCGTATGACCAATCCGTAGCCGACACAATACCACCTCATAAAAGCGTTCCCGATGCCGGGCGCTTTCCCACTCACTTAGAAAAGGTTTTACAGCATGTAGTTTGTTATGTGTTTCATTATTCCATTCACGTTGCCACTTAGTTCGAATACAACGCTTCAAAGGGATGTGGTAGTCTTTGTATGGTATTTTCTGTAGGTCTAGTTGTCTCTCATTTGCAGAATTTGCAGCACTATCGGCCTTTTCATTACCTGGTATGCCGACGTGGCTTGGGACCCAGCAGAAAATTATCTCAATCTGCTTGTAGGAGGCAGCGATAACTTTATTTTGTAATTCTAGAACCAGTGGGTTTCTAATGCGCTTCAGTGATGCAAGTGCTCTTAATGAGCTCAAGGAGTCTGTGTAAACAATTGAGTGGCGAAGCCTTTTTTCGTTGCATAATCAACAGCTAACAGCAGGCCGTAGAGCTCAGCTGTCAGTATGGTGGCTGCATTTTGGATTCTCTTGATCTGTTTTACAGATGGCCCTACCATAGCGCAGCCAACCACCGAGTCTGTTTTAGACCCATCTGTATACAGACCTACGTACTGTTCATACTTATTTTGTAGCTGAAAGAATTCCTGCCTCATGACTTCATTTGGTGTATCTTTTTTGGAATGTTTAGTCAGTGTAAGATCACAATTAATGATATGATAATCCCACGGGGCTATAGTGGTTAAGCATTGAACTACTGGAGGCCTGGGATCTAGTTCTACAGACTCAGCACAATTCATATTCCTAATGGCAAAAGGAGGAACAACGGCTGGTTTATTTTCGAACGTTCTCTGGAACCTGATGTTTTCGAGGTTATCACGTGTAGGGTGCTGAGGGACAGAGCGAACTCGAATAGAATACATATACCCCAGAGCAAACCTCCTACTTTCAAGGGATGGCTCATTAGCTTCTGCATATAGACTAAGTACCGGGGAGGTACGAAATGCTCCAGTAGCAAATCGCAGTCCCTGGTGGTGAATGGGGTCCAACATCTTTAGAACTGATGCTCGGGCAGAGCCATACACAATGCTCCCATAATCAAGCCTGGAGCGAACAACCGCCCGGTATATGCGTAACAGACATAGTCTATCGGAGCCCCATGATACATGTGATAGAACCTTAAGTATATTCAGCGATTTGAGACATTTAAGTTTTAAGTTCCTAATATGTGGAACAAAAGTCAATTTCGAATCAAATATGAGTCCCAGAAACTTGTGTTCACTTTTTGTGGCTATTGGTATTCCATACATTTGTAAAGAAGGCTCTTGCAGGACTCCACGCCGGCGAGAAAAACACACACAGGCAGTTTTTTCTGGCGAAAATTTAAAACCGTTTGTGTCAGCCCATTCTTGTAACTTGTTAATTGCCAGTTGGACCCGACGTTCACATATTGAAGGATTACAGGACGAGACAGAAATTTGAATATCGTCTACATATATAGAATAATGCACGGAAGGAGGTATAGCACGGGCAATCGAATTCATCTTTACAATGAAAAGGGTTACGCTAAGGACACCTCCCTGGGGAACTCCATTTTCTTGAAAAAACTCCCTGGAAAGGGTTGTTCCCAATCTTACATAGAAAGTGCGACATTGCAAGTAACTTTGAATAGCACCTAGCATTCTACCTCGGACACCAAGACCAAACAAATCCTGCAAAATTCCAAAACGCCAGGCCGTATCATATGCCTTCTCTAAATCAAAAAAGACAGAAACACAGTGTTGCTTATTTACAAATGCCTCCCGCACAGTGGTCTCAAATCGAACCAGGTGATCGAGCGTGGATCGAAACGAACGGAAGCCGCACTGATATTTGTCTAGAAGGTTGCTTTTCTCTAGGTAATACATAAGTCTTTTGTTTATCATTCTCTCCAGTGTTTTTGAGAGACAACTCGTTAGTGCTATCGGTCTGTAACTGGAAGCACATGAAGCATCTTTGCCTGGCTTAAGCAAAGGAATGACAGTGGCCACCTTCCAAGACGACGGGAAATGACCCTCCGACCAGACACGGTTGAATAAGTACAAAATGAGCTCAAGCGTTGAGGGATGTAGGTGGCATAGCATAGTGTAGTGAATACCATCAGGACCGGCGGCAGTCTGCTTGGGACTATGCAATACTGCCTCAAGTTCATGTAGTGTAAATGGTACATTATAAGGTTCTTGATTGCCTCCTGAGGTACTTATAGATATTTTCTCGGCATGGAGTTTATGCCGAATGAAAGCTGGCGTATAATGATCAGAGCTTGAGACAGACTCAAAATGCTCCCCTAGCAGATTAGCTTGCTCCTCAATACTTTCGGGGCAGATTCCATGTCTAGTCAAAAGAGGGATTGAGTATGCACGGTAGCAGCCATTGATCTTATGTACTCGGTCCCATACCTCTTTGCACGAAACACTGCTGTTTATGGAAGATGTGTATCCCTTGAAGCTGTCTCGCTTAGACTTCTTTCGAATAGACCGAGCACGAGATTTCATTATCCTAAAGGTGATGAGATTCGTTTGTGTAGGGTATCGGCGGAAAATTCCCCAAGCTTTGTTCTGTTTCTTTTTTGCTATGCGGCAGTCGTTATTCCACCATGGTTTCGGTTTCTTGGGAAGATGTGTTGATGTCATGGGTATGGCCATGATTGATGCTTCTAAAATATGCTTGGTGATATGCTCAGTTATGCGATCAATGGAGAGCTCATGGAGAGATGTACACGCTAAAAGGGATGCTTGTTTAAAAACTGACCAGTTTGCTTCGTCAAACTTCCAACGGGGAGTTCGCATTGGAAGTGTAACCGGTCGTCCAATGCGATTTAAAATTATGGGAAAATGGTCACTTCCAAATGGGTTAGGATTGACCCCCCATGAGAAGAGAGGGAACAGTGTTGGGTCACTAAGCGACAGGTCAATGGAGGTGAATGAGCGGGTTGGAGCACTAAAATATGTAGCCTGCGAGTTGTTGAGCAAGCATAATCCCGTAGAAGAAATAAATCGTTCAATCATTGATCCTCGCGTATCACATCTTCCACTACCCCATATGGGGTTATGAGCGTTAAAATCTCCAAGGATTAAAACTGGTCGTGGGAGTTGGTCATACAAACACTCAAGTTCGTCCCGAGTTAGAGGATAATTAGGAGGTATGTAAATAGAGCAAACTGTCATCAAGCGGTCAGACAAAACACGAACTGCCACAGCCTCCAATCTAGTATTAAGGGGTACCTCAATACATGGAGTAGATCGCTGAACTATAATTGCTACCCCACCAGAGGTGTGGGACGAATGGAGACGGTCTTTTCGAAAAACATGAAAGTGCCTTAAAAATCCAGAATGGTTGTGATTCAAATGGGTTTCTTGAAGGCAAAAGATTAATGGGTGATGATGGTCTAACAAATAGCACACATCATCGTAGTTGTGTAGCAATCCTCGACAGTTCCATTGGAGGAGGACTTCTTCCATCATATGTAAGGTGGTATTTATCAGAGACTGTCAAGTTAGACTTAGAAGTCTATCTTAATTCGAGGTGCATTTTTCTTTTTGGAGGTATCTTTCGGCTTACCTGTGGTATCACAGGTGGCCGAAGGTAATGACTCTGAACTAGAGTGGGGCCTGTCCTCCTGGGACTGCGGCCCGCTCTCGTCCATCGGTTCGTCTGGAGCCGCTGCTGGCGGACCCTTGGGGGTCTCTGGCCCAGGCGGCTTGCCAGGTATACGGGGGCCACCAGGGGCACGAGGGAGACCACGGCCTTTAGGTGGCTGGGCTGCAGGGGTGCACAAGGCACAGTCCCCTGTGCTTTAGTTTTAGTGGATCCCGACGGACCGGCATCCACCTTTCGGTTTGAGGGCGGAGCTGCTAGCACCGCTCCTGCCGAGGTTGAGGGGGACGAAAAAGGGTCACACAAACCGTCCAAGGACGTCTGTGTTCCCGTTGTAGCTGTTAGCCGTGCAGGTCCCCGGCGCACGGCATCAGCATAGGAGCCCAAAGATTGAAACGAGTAGCGTTTCTTGGCCTCTGGGTAGCTGACGTTTTCTTTTGTTTTGATAGTCAAGATCTCCTTCTCCTGCTTCCACAGAGGGCATGCACGCGAGTATGCTGGGTGGGGTCCTTTACAGTTTGCACAACACAGTGAGCTTTCGCAAACATCAGCTACATGCTCCGTGCTCCCACATTTTGCGCACGTTCATTTATTTATTTATTTATTTATTTATTTATTGATACTGTTAGCCCTATTACAGGGCCATTACAGGAGTGGAAGATACAAACGATAAAAAGCAAAAAGATACAAGATGTAAATACACACAGTTCTCACATTTCGCTTGGTTTCATAAAAAATGCTGACACTTCATTGATAACTTCCCGTGCTGGCACGTAATCAAGACGATACACACGATACTCCTCACTTACTAGCACATATCAAAACGTTTTCAATGCAGTGAAGGAAGGCCGTAATGGATGCTGATGTCACCGTTTCATTCGGCAGTTTATTCCATTCCCTGACGGCTCTTGGGAAAAAACTAAATTTAAAGCAATCGTTTTTCACAGAATATTCTCTTATGTATAAACTATGCCGGTGCCTTGATTTTTCGTCTTTAAGGACTTGGAAATAATTATCTTTGTTTATCTTTACATAATCATTAATAATTAAGAAAATAAATTTTAATCTTTCAAAATGCGTCCTAGACTCGAGGGTTGGAAGATTAGCCATTTGACAGAGCTCAGTAGGAGAATGATCGCGCCGGTATTTGTTATAAATGAACCTAGCAGCTAAGCGCTGAACTTTTTCTAATTTAAATGCATTTGTGATGGTATGTGGATCCCATGCTATTTTGGCGTACTCTATGACTGGCCTAACAAGGGTCTTATAGGCGAGGCTTTTTACGTCTGTTGAGGCATGCGACAAATTTCTTCTTAGGTACCACAGCGATCTGTTGGCTTTTCCAGACACTATGTCTATATGAGTATTCCAACGTAAATCTGAAGTGAATGTTAAGCCTAAGTACTTGTGCTCAGTTACCCTTGCGAGTTCATGCTCGTTGATACAGTAGTCGTACCTCAGAAATTGTTTTTTCCTCGTAACTGTCATAAAGACTGATTTTCCTGGATTTAAAACCATTTGCCAATCTTGACACCATTTGTTAATATTTTGTAGATTTCTATTTAATTCGGCCTGATCATCTGGTGTTCTAATTTCATTATATATCACGCAGTCATCTGCGAACAATCGTATTGGCACGTTAATTACATTGTGGAGGTCATTTATAAAGATTAGAAATAACAGCGGACCCAAAACACTTCCCTGAGGCACCCCAGAAAGGACTGGAGCAAAACTTGATGTACGACCACCGGTCTCAACAAACTGCACTCGAGAAGATAGATAAGAACGAAACCATTGTGTTATGCTTGTGTTTTTAAATATTTTGTTCAGTTTTAGTAATAACTTCTGATGAGACACTTTATCAAAAGCCTTAGCAAAGTCTAAGAATACTATGTCAGTCTGACCGCGATGATTAATTGTTTGGGCTAGCTCGTGAACAGTTTCGATCAGCTGGGTTGTAGTAGAAAGGCCCTTTCTGAACCCGTGCTGCGACTGATAAAAGAAATCATTGCTATCTAGATAATTGAGAAGATGTTTTGATACGATATGTTCGAGCAGTTTGGAGCATGTGCTGGTAAGAGATATGGGGCGATAATTTCTTACATCAGAAGCAGCACCACTTTTGTGTATAGGAATAATTTTAGCACATTTCCATGCAGTTGGTAACAAACCCTCCGAGAGGGATGATTGGAAAATAATGGTTAAATATTTGGCAACCCATTCACAGTACCTTCTTAAAAATGCATTGGGGATTCCGTCAGGCCCGGGACTCTTCTTTATGTCTATATTAAGTAGTAGGTTTAGGACTCCTTGTTCATTTACTTCAATATTGTTAATCGGGGGGTGATTAGTGATGTCATCATTCCTCGGCACAACTCCGTTATCCATAGTGAACACCGACGAAAAAAATGAGTTGAAGTCATCAGCTCGCCTGAGATCATTTTCACACCTGTAATCATTTTTGGCGTTTGCCTGAGGATTTACATAGCGCCAGAATTTACCCGGTGCCTCCCTAAGGAAGTTTTTCAACGTGACGTTGTGAAACTTCGCCTTTAAAGACCCTATAAGCTGTTTGAAGTTCCTGCTCATGTTCTGAATATTTATCTTTTTACTAGCATCCGGGTTCCGCGAATATGCTTTTCTGGCACGGCCTAGTCTTCTCTTTGCATGCACGACCTCCCTTGTAATCCAAGGGTTTTTCTTTTTAGTATTTTTGGCATACTTAGGAATAAACTGCCGAATACAAAGTGCCGTCACATCCGAGAAGTGATTCCACAGCGCCTGAGTGCCAGCACGTGACCGATGAAGCATCTGAAAATTATCAAACGAACCTTCCAAACAATCCAATATGCTCACGTCATCCGCGGCTTTAAAATTGAGAAACATTTTTCGCGACTGATTAGCATCAACGTCGGCTCTCATGTTCAAAGTCAGCATTACCATCTTGTGGTCAGATAAACCTTCGAAAGTTTCACAATTAGACATATGTGAAGTCATGTTGGTAGAAATAAAGATTAGATCCAGTACCGTCGACGTCGTTAGGGTTACTCTTGTATAGTCCGTTACAACCTGCGTCAGACCGTAGCAAAATGCAAGCTCCAGCAATTGGTCACAAATGGAAACGTCAGCCTGCCCAGGAGTAAGTGTCTGCCAATCAATACCGGGTAGATTAAAGTCCCCCAAGAATATGACATTCTTTTCACGATGCAGTTTTAAGTCCATGTAGTTGCGTAACTTTAAGATAGTGTCTATAGATGAGTTAGGGGGTCTGTAAAAGGCTCCGATAACTACCGGACGACCATTCAGCCTAGTCTTCACCCATATCATTTCTAGTTCATCGACAACTTCTAGTACCGTGAATACTATATCATTTTTAATGAGCAGTGCTACTCCCCTCCACGTCCAGCTCTATCTTTTCGCACTATAGTGTAATTTGGAGGCGTAACTTCACAGTCCAAAATATCTTTGTGCAGCCATGTCTCGGTAATCACGACAACGTCAGGCTCGTGTTCTAGCACAACACATTCAACCATAGTAGCTTTATTCAGTATACTCCTAGCGTTAACGTTTATTATCTTGAAGTCCATCGGTGCACTCTGGTGCAGTCAGTTACCATTAGCCTCACCGAGACTGGATGCTCCGGGTGACACAGAATACCTTGCCTTTCTGTTCTCGTCCCAAGCGTACATTGTATCGTTTACTTTTAATTTGTCATAGATCAATTTTACCTTTGCCCCTTGTCTTTTTTCCTCAATAGCAGAACTCCATAAGTTTTTCCTGATTTCATTAATCCGTTTGGAGAAATCTTCATTAATGCTGTATGCGGTACCTTTTAGTTTGACACAGTTTTTCAGAATTGTGACTTTGTCCCGAAAATCCGCAAGCTTAACAATAACCGGTCGATTTCCGCGCGGAAACTTTCTGCCTATTCTGTGTATTCTTTCAATAGAGTGAATTTTCACGTTTAGTTTGGCACCGAACACATCATCAACCACAATTTTCGCTAGCGTATCCTCGCTCTCCAGTGGTTCTTCCTTGATTCCTCTTATGATAAGGTTATTTTTCCGCCCCCGATTTTCTAGGTCATCGACTTGTCTAGACAGATTATACATTTCGTCATCCCGACCGGTGAAAGCACTTTCCAACCTGGCAAGTCTGTTACTGGTTTCGTCCACGCACTCCAGTTTTTTCTCAATCTCCGACAGCCTGTTCTGCACAATTAGGCAGTTGACTTCTGAGGAATTTTGTTTTTCTTGGATTTCGGTAATTCTTTTTAAGATGTCATTTTGAGTCTCAAGTATTTGCGCCAGTATCTCATCTGTGACTGGACCGGGGTTTTCCTCGACATCTCCGGATAGCTTTAGCAACAGACTTGCCATTGACAGACAATCACTTGCACATTGCAGGAGTATTTGTGGACACGGCAACACTAAAATACATAGATGGTCACTACGAAATCCATATTTACGATCACCAACCTGCGTGATTGTTGGAAGCAGGTTAGACATAGTCACGGCGTGGTTGCCGTGTCCACTGAAGTGTGCAGGCACGGGCGTTGCTTTTATATGCAGCAGCTGGCAGGAATCTTGGTCGTTGTGTGACGTCACCGTGCTCCTAGCATATGCGCTGTAGGTCTTGTCCACGTGCAGCGGTTGTGATGCTGCACCTTGATCGACCGGCGAGTGATCGCCAATCTTCCATAATCCGCCAGTCACTGATGTCGTCCGTACGTCCGATATGATGCAGAGGCAACCGAGTACCTGCGTGATTGTTGGAAGCAGGTTAGACATAGTCACGGCGTGGTTGCCGTGTCCACTGAAGTGTGCAGGCACGGGCGTTGCTTTTATATGCAGCAGCTGGCAGGAATCTTGGTCGTTGTGTGACGTCACCGTGCTCCTAGCATATGCGCTGTAGGTCTTGTCCACGTGCAGCGGTTGTGATGCTGCACCTTGATCGACCGGCGAGTGATCGCCAATCTTCCATAATCCGCCAGTCACTGATGTCGTCCGTACGTCCGATATGATGCAGAGGCAACCGAGTACCTGCGTGATTGTTGGAAGCAGGTTAGACATAGTCACGGCGTGGTTGCCATGTCCACGTATCTCTTCCACGGCAGCTGCGCGAGCCGTGCCCAAACCGCTGGCACCTAAAGCACCTTTGGGGGTTTGGGATATACGGCCGGACGCGACAGTTTATGTAGCCAGCCTTTACAGAAGCAGGGAGAGAGTGACGCTCAAAGGTGACTATGAGATGTTTAGTGGGAGTTTCTGCTCCATCTTTCCGGAACATGATCCTTTTTACGGCAACTACCGCAGAAGAGCGGAGGCCCTCAAGGATCTCTTCTTCGCTGCTGTGCAGGAGGTCTTCCTCAGAGATGACCCCGCGAACGGTGTTTAGGGTGCGGTGAGGAGACACTGTGACTTTTACATCTCCGATGGTGTTCAAGGTGAGCAAAGCAATGCTTTGTTTCTTTGAGTTTACCTCCACAAGCAGGTCTCCGGAATACAGTTTTTTTGCATTATAATCGTCTCCAAGGCACGAGTCAAGGACTTTTGCAACAGCAAAAGGTGAAAGCTTGGACATTGGACGCTGATCATTTTCTGAATGAAGTACAAAGAACTTCGTAAACATGTCTGATTTAGACTCTTTAGCTATGACAAGAGGTTCGGGGCGCAGGCGCTTGCCTAGTCGCCACGAACCGGGTTTTGGTTTAGGAGGGGCAGCCATAAAAAGGCAAAAACTTCGGCACCTGTGGCGCACCACCCACCACGGAGTCCAACAAGGGGACAGGCAACACCTCATAACAGTACGGGCTTGTCTGAGTATGCTGCTCTGCCAGTGCTACCAAGACGCTATAACCAAGTGTGGTTTAGACGAGAGTATCTATTGCCACCCAAGGTTAGCCCTTGCCGCCAAAGAGGGGAGAAAATGGAGCAAGAGAAATGAGAGGGAAATAAAGGAAACAGGAAAGATAAAGGTGAAAGATTGGAGGGGATAGTAGAAGAAAAGGCGACTAGGCTGAATCATCCTGGCCGGGCCTTACCAGGACTCCCGTCTACGAGAAGCGGGGGCCGAAGTGGTGTATTGCCTCACCCGGGGGGCCCCGAAGGGTCCAAACCTACCCCGGGCTCGGCTCAACCACCAGGATGCCCTTTTCCTCGGACACGGGAAAGCCACGCACAGCCAGACGTGGGCGGGCGAACCCGCATGGCTCGGGGTCCGTGGAGACGCCACTCTCCAAACACCTGCTTTCACAGGTGCCCCTGCGGGGATTGTTTATTTAATGTGCCCAAAAACAACCACGCGGGTCTTCACATTGGCGCACACAAGACAAAAAGAAGAAACACAGCACACGCACAGCTTCAATGTACAAATTAGCATAACTACAAATAGGTCGCACACTTCACACAAAATATAATATAGTTTCAGCTTTCAACTAGACTTGCCAAGTTCCGGCGAAAAACTGGGAGATCTGTGAAGATGTCCAAAGTAGAGGATGCGATTGTATTAAATGAAAGTTGCATACGGGACAGTGGTGAGAGTTTAGACATGAATTGAATATAAAAGACATTTAAATTTCTGGTAACGCGACAAGGAACATGAAAATCGACAGAATTCAGAAGTTGATTAGCATCAGTCCAACCATTTACCACCCTGTGCAAAAAAATTAGATCACGCTCTAATGAGGTGTTGACCGCGGGCTCATGATTGAGGTCAAGTTCAACCTTACACGACGCAACGCTATGTGTCACTGGATGACTACATTGCAGTTAACTGAAGCTGTAAATAAATTATCTCAATATTTACTGAGATAGATAGATAGTAACTTTGCAAACTAGTAATTACTTTCTGGATGCACATAACCGTACAGTTACTTCGCTATTCTTCAAAGGTTACTTTTATAACAGTGGTACGAGATTCTTACCCGTGACATGTGCTCCAGCTCGGCCACGTCCAGCCACCTGTGTGCGTTCAGGTCCGACAGTAAGATCCCGAAAGTGTTGTCGATATGTCGGAACACCTTCGCGGCGATACTTGCGAAAACCGACGAACCCCGTCCGAAAAGGATCTCCAAGTCGATCCACCTGTTGGGGTAGGCCAGGCGGCGTAGTGCGATGCACAGGGCTTCATCGCCGGCCACCGTGATCCCCTGGGACGAAGTTATTCTGTCCGGGATCCGGAGTCCAGATAGAAGCTCCGGAAACTGGTTCCTTCGGAATCGAAACATAGCTCGAAAACTTCGTCGTCCAGCTGGTCTAGGTCCAGCAAACCTCGATAAGATTTGAATCTCCTCCGAGGCGGCTCGGACATCAGGAGCAGTATATCCTCCATATCGGTCCAAGACAAACTCCATGCGAGCAGGGGGTCGTCCAAAATGCTCCTCGGATGCATTTTTCACAACACGAGGCGACGGGGCAACACAGGCAGCAGAGAACAGATTGAATCGGTCTGGCTAGAGTTGGCTATTGGCCATAGAGAGTTGGCTTGGCCTCAAAAACAACCTGATTAGCGATAATGCAGTGAGTGCGCAGGCGAGCTGGTGGATGTTAACCATTTTGTTCTTAGCCCGAGACTGTGGAATGTGAAAGGGTGTAAGTGCTTTTTTCCTTTGTGTCTTCGGGTAGGGATCAGGTGGATTGGAATCTTTTGTTGCCAGGATGCTTTGGGATTGTGGGCCGGAGAGTCGAGGGGGAGGGTGTGCTATGTACGCGAAGGTTCGGTCAATTGTCTTCCGGGGAGTTAGAGTGTGTTGCTTTGTGGAAAACGTCAAGATTGTTCAAGGTCGTTTGACAATTGTGGTGGAAAGGCATGAGACCTTTGTTATATTTTGGCTTTGGAGGTCGAAAAGGGCGAGAAGGTTCTGTGGTGAAGTTCGTTGAGTGTATATAAGAGGGTGACCAAATAAACTTGTCTTTAGCTGTGTTAGAGACGTGTCCTCGACTGTTCATTTTTCTTCTACTTTGAAACTTTCCTTTTTTCCTGCCTCAGCCTCGGGCTAAGAACGAAATGGAAAAACTGATTAGCGAAATTGCTTAGAGGAGCAGGTCATCAGATACAAAGAAATAAACATTTATGATCGTAATTTGTGCGTGCATTCGATAAGAAAACCGAAATGTTGACCATCACGGTATGATTACGTGAAGAAAGTACATTTAATATTTTTCTCGTACCTTTTTAAACCGCCAGTGGCGCTGCGGTCGCAGCCGTTATGCTAAAATCCCGAACGGTCTACTACCGAACTTTTTTTGAGCTTCCGCTATTAATACATCTTTTCCTGTTAAATCTGCGTTTATTTACACTATGTACAGTTTAAGTCGAAAAGAAGCTGGCCATTGCTCATGGCGGTTTGGAATCCGTCTGGGACCGCTATCGCGGGTGCGCGCGTGCTCCTCTTGAGCCTCGTCTTCGTCTGAATCCCGGACAAAAGCTCACCGGACAGAAGCTCACCGGACAAAGGCTCACCCATTTTTTCACAGACCTCGGACAAAAGCTCACCCATTTTTTTCACGGACCCGGACAAAAGCTCGCCACCAGAAAATTTCACGTTGGTCTTAACACGAGTGCGGACAACTTAGGTGCATGCGTGCGACACAAAAAGGCAACGATAAATGAAATCTGACAGGCGCATGGTTTGTTGATTTTAATAGAAACAAGCTTATTTATCGATTGGTTAGAAGCGAATGCAGTCCCCTACTAGCTCCAGCAGTCTTGGTAGATCTCGATGTATATGCAAGCCCTCGCAAATATTTCTAAGACGACTCTGCAGGCGGAGAGTGGTTTTTCGCACCCGCTTTACTGTGGGCTCACCTCTCCGGTCTTGTGTCAGTGCCGTGGAAACGAGCGCCTGATTTTGCTGTAGGCATTCAATCAGCCTCAAGACGCTTGGATGGGCGTGGCCGACGAGCTTCTGGAACACGGTACTCTCATCCTTCACAGGTGTTGTTCATCCGGTCTTTATCTTGAAGAGTTGCGTCGTACATATTCCACCATACCGGGGGAAACTCCGGTCGTCGCCGGCGCAAAGTCAGGCGAAGGGAAGAATTCGCTCTGGGTGCCACCGCAGATGGAACAGAAGCATAACGGAAGCGGCCGTTGACATACGTGCAATCAAAATAGTCCAGCAGGTAGCCGATGTCACCGGTAGACATTTCCCTGGTGGTTAGTTCTTGTGGAACAAGCTGTGGTGGAAGGAACGCGGGCCTATCTGAAATCCCGCACAGTTTTCTAAATTGGTCATCTGTCTTGTACTTTTCCAAAAGGCCCAAATCCCGTTCTTTCAAAGTAATTTTTTAAAAATTCGCAACTCATTGGTGGGTGGAGTACAAGTTCTCCTAAAAATGGCCCAATGTCCATCGCGTCCGCACTTTATTCTAGCCCGTGTTTCGCCCGGGTAGGAAAAAAAAATCGAGGTGAGCTTTTGCCCGGGTCTGTCAAAAAAAACGGGTGAGCTTTTGTCCGGGTCTGTCAAAAACGGGTGAGCTTTTGTCCGGTGAGCTTCTGTCCGGTTACCCTTCATCTTGCTTGACCGCGATATATATCATATCCCCCTTCTTGGTTAATGTCCAGTACATAGTCTTTAAAGTGTGCTGGCTGTTTGATCTGGCGACCCCTCGGGTAGTCCTTGAATCGGGGTCTGCCTGGACGCCCGCGTTGTCGTCCACGGTGTCTCTGCCCTGGACATCCATATTATTGTCCACGGTGTCTCTGTCCTGGACGTCAGCATTATTGTCCACGGTGCCTCTGTCCTGGACTTCAGCATTATTGTCCCCGGTGCATCTGTTCTCGGGCTGTGTCATTTGCGACTCGTCTGTGTCCTCAGTGGTTGGGTAGATTAAGAATGGAGAAGCTTTTTCTTTGGCCTCTAGAGTTTCCAAGTGTGATCTTCTGGGGCGAATATGATCAACGTGTCGACGCTGAAGTTTTCCGTCCTCCGTTCTTGTTTGAAATGATCGAATTCCTAGCGGTTTCATGATTACCGCGGTAACCCATGCTGGTCTTCCACCGAAATTTCTCACGTAGACGGTTTGACCTGCCGAATAATCTGCCGTTACTTCGTCCGTCGGAACTTCTCGGTCTTCGCTTGTCGACGAGCTTTGCTTCATGAGATCGAGAGGTGTGGCTATCCGTCGGCCGAACATTGCTTCGGCGGGTGTTTTCCCCGTGGAGGTTGAAACCGTCGTATGCTGCCTGAACAAGAATCTGGCGATTCTGCACTGGATTGTTCCTTCCTTGAGTTTCAGGAGGGCCTTTTTTGTTTCGCCCACCATACGCTCCGCTTGCCCGTTTGTGGCCGGATGATATGGGGAGCTGGTGTAGTGTTTGATGCCGTTTCTCGTCAAGAACTCATCCATTTCGTTCGACACGCTTCGGAAGTCGAGTTTGAAGAAATTGTGAAACTCCTCAATGAACACTACGACCCGAAGCCGGCGAAACTGCTCAGCCGTTTCAACTTCCATCAGCGAAACCAAGCACCGGCAGAGACCATCTCTTAGTACGTCGCCGCCCTCCGCAAGATCGCAGCCGACTGCAACTTCGGAACGGTGACTAACGTGGCGGCTAGGACTACTACGGCTACAACCGCTAGTTCGTCCAGCGAGGTAGACACAAGCGGCCCAGGCCGCACAAACACCAGGAGCAGAATTTTCTACCGTTCTGCCTTTAGATGTCATGTTCCGTGACCGTTTCATCATGTGGTATTAAGGACTCACGCCTACAGCAACGCTTGCTGGTCTATATTTTATATTTTATATATACATAAGGCTATAGTTTGCTTAGCGGGCCCGTAGCGTTCCGTATAGCGTTCCGGGATTGCGGAAACGATCTACTGCAATTCCCTATTGACTGACAACTGACAATTACGCTTAAGGCTCTGTTATACTCCGACGTAACGCGTGCGCGCGTGCGAGCGCGTCACAGCGACGTCACGTCGGCGAAAACCCGACGCTCTATACTCCGGCGTCTTGGCGTAACCGACGTGACCGGCGGCGTTCGACGCAGGCTGACCGCCTCGACGCCAAAATGGAGCATGCCGTATTCCGCGCCGGCCGCGCCAGCGACGCCGGACCAGGATGCATCACGCGCTGGCTCCTTCGGCAGTGCCCTCGCGGGGGAAGCTATGGTGCCTAGAGAGGGTGGTGTGCCGAGGAGCGGCCGAGGCGCGGCACCGATTTGGAAGACAGCGGGTAGATGGCGCTCGCCTACCGATATATGCTCGGAATGCATGCGAGAGACCTGTTTCGAGCGTGGTTTCGCGCCGCTTCGCAGCTTCAGTTCAGGCGTTCAGGTGAATTTCCGCGAGCCATGGGTTGTGATCATAGAAACCATGAAATTTGTGAGCTAAATGCCAAGTCGGCGTTTTGACACGAAAAGAATGCGGGGCGAGAAGCAATTTTCCATGCGCCCGCGTACTCAGCGGAACGTTTCGACCGGTGGAACACGGCCTCTTTTTCTCACTGAGGGGCATTTGCGCTTTTGAAAACACCCCACGAAACTACAGCCTTGTAGGACGAGTCGGAAGTGTGGACTCTTGTGATATTATCTGTGTTAACCAAAGAATATTACAGGATAGACACTCCCATCGAAAATATGTAAAGGTTTGGATAGAAGACAAGCATGCTTTGCAAATTCTTCCGTGGATGTGTCGTTCGTGCTCAAATCACACAGATATTGTAAAAGTAACAAATATTTAGAAAGCAAACAGTTTCAGAAGTGAACGGCACAAGCGGAATATTTAAAGGCACGAAATTCGGCGATCTTGTTCGAACCGTACGCACATATCTGTGCAAGTCTTTATTTTAAATATGCATAAATAGACACTTGAGAGAGAGAGAGAGAGAGAATATTTATTTTAACACGCCTAGTCCGGCGCTCCAACATTTGAGGATAAAGTGCTGCCTCATTTCCAATCTCGGATGTCAGGCCTTTGAAAATGATAAAGCTGGATCACGTATGAAAGAAACTTGGTATACAGTGTACTTTGTTCAATGTCCCAACTTTGATGTCACATGGCAAATTGTTTCCAATTTGCTCTGCGTACTAGGCAGGGAATAGCTAGAGCAATTTTCCTTGCTGTGCAAGCTTCTGCTTTGTTCGCTTTTGCTCCCGGAGCATATTCTGTTCCTTCACATAAAAATGAACTCTGGTGATCAACTAGAACTTAATAACTACTGCGGTAAGCTCATTCTTGTGGTTTTCGCCACCTACTATTGAAGTTTTCCCTCTGCACACATGAGATCAAGGACGCTGTCAGCACGAAAAGCTCTCTTGCTGAAGCAACTTGTAAAAATGCCTTCTAGTTGGCTAATGAGCTCGAAAAGAGCATCTGTCACATAAACAAGCCCCCTCTGTCGAATTGCTTTGTAAAGGAAGCTGCATGGGTGCATTGTTTGCACTGGTGCTCCGTCTCGTATGCACAGTGCCGTGCAATCAGTGCAGTGTTGCATCTTGACGCACTGTCTCGTCGCATAACCTGCAATATAGAAGATAAGCCTTGAGTCACTCCTTTTTTTAATCATGGCACATGATCCCGAAGAGCCAGGGCCTTTTCTGCCTCTTTTAGTCTGACCTGATCGACGAGTTCGTCTAGATTAGCTTGTGCCCGTGTAGCAGACTCTTGTGAGCCCTCTTCTACATCTCCGTGTCTACCTTTGTTGAGCTGATCGAAATCGACTCGTGCATTTGCCACAGAGTCTTGTGAGCCCATCAAGGCGTTAAGGACGCCTTTCGAGGTTGTTCCACCCGCTGGTGACCGCGCAAGGTTATAGAAGCTTAAGCAGTTCACCAGAATCAGGAATTGTGATGGGGTTGGGTGGTCGTTCGCTCCACAGGACTGCCTAATAATCCCGAAGAGTCGTTCAATACAATCCTGGGATAATCGAGCAGTCATTAAATACTTGTAACCAAGGCCAGTCAGGTACCCCAGCAGGCTTTTGGTACTTTCCAATGTGACCCTTCGGTTTTCTTCGGTGCCCTTGCTAAGAAACCCGCCATTCGTTAACGCTAGCGCTCCTCGTACAATGTACGACTGTACAGAGTGTTTCACGAAAGGTGGACAAGCAGCTATGCCGGCCTCCGGAGGAGCCAGAGGCCGGCATAGCTGCTTGGTCTTTTAGATCACAGCCCACAGTCACTTTGGAGTACCACGATACTATCTACTATTATAAGCAAACCCGCAGTAAATGTATAAAATAGCACGCAGCCACGACCGCGAGCGCTGTCACACAGCCACACAGCCCCTACAACACCTGGAGCAGGACGCAACTGGCAGCATATACCGGTAGCGCAGCGCCTCTTGCGGCTGACTTCCGCGTGAGGACCGCGCGTATGCACGGGCGAGGGGAGAAGCTCGATCCACCACCCCCTCTAGCCACCATAGAAGCGCGGCGAATACGAGCAGTAGCAGACGACGGGAGCACCACTCCGTGTGGCGTCATGTTTGAAGAATCGGACTCTGTCGTCGAGAAGCTGATCGAGGGAATTCGTCCTCACCCGTGTGTCTACGACACGAGCAAGCTTGAGTACCGTATACTGTGCGCTTGACAAAGATGTACCGTATGTACATTGACCGCCTACGCTTGCGGCGCAGGCGGTGCCCCAACAGTGCAAGCGCGAGTTTTTGTCGTGCAAGGTACGTCCACGCCATCGCTCGAACTTGGCCCTCAAGAAGCGCGAGAATTCTCGTCTGCCATTCGAAACGAAAAGGAACCGCAAGTGGCGCACTCTCGCAAGAAACGTGCCCTCGTAGTCAGATTCTGCGCATGCGCCGCACCGGCGGCCCACCGACGCGCGCCGCGGGAGCCGCCGGAGTATAAAGAGGGCGAATTTTTGACGCACGCAGCGTGACTGACGTGACGTAGCCAACTTCGGCCAGCGTTCTCTTGCGCGCGCGTTACGTCGGAGTATAACAGAGCCTTTAGTGTGCGCAGCGCACTGCCGTCAAACGGGGCCGAGTCACGAGAGCTTGCCAGAATGTATGGAATGCAGTTGGCATCCTCGTCATAATGTGATACATATTTTCTCCTTCTTTTCTTTCTTTTTAAGTACTTTCTGTAGTGTGTATATTCTGTACATTTATTTGTCTGTTTTGTTTTTCATATGTGGTGGCGGGCTGGCTGGCAGGCGCTCTGCGTAAGGGTTTTCACCTATCTGCCTAGCCCCGCACACCACCACTTGGGGCCCTTCCAGTATGTGCAAATAAAATTATTATTATTATTAATATTATTATTATAATAACAATCATGTTTTCGGCTCACAAGTAGGTTGTGCCAAAACAGAATAATATTGCGTTTTAGTTCGCGTTATTTCGCGATTTTCATGTATCTGCATAAAACGAAACACAGAACTATCACGCTCAACGTTGCACATCCGACATTCCTAAATCTCTCCAACTTCCTAAACGTCCGTGTGTGTCCTAGCACCAGAAACCGGAATTTTAAAGGTTAAAACGGCACGTTGCGAATATGGAGCGCACACTTTCGTGCAAAGCTGACGTCAAGTGTCTCAAATAAAAACATGCATCTCTACAATATTGTTATCTCTTCTGGTGAAAGCTCAGCAACTGTTGCATCCGTTTTCGCGCACGAAACGGTGACTCCCAGAGAAAGTAAGAACGCAGTGATTGCCTTTATTTTAACAATGTAAACACACTTGCAGGCGTGCGCTGGTGAAGTCTCAAAATCAAAACTCTCGTAGCGTGATTCGTGACTGCGCCGGCTACTACCCAACCTTGTTGTCACGCTTCTTTCTGCAAGTAAACGGTAAAATCGCCAGCAAACACACTAAAAGCGACATCGATACAATTATCATGTAGAATATCACCCTATTTAGTCATAAGTGTGTCAATAGGCACTACATGTATTTAAGTCAAGAAAAAACATAAACCTTTTTTTTGTCACTAATAACTAAATATCAATGTTAAGACTGGTAACAGTGTATTTTTGCCGAACGATTCCCGAATCTTTAGAAAAGTTCGGCGAAAGTTGCGCTGAATTTCCGATTCGGCAAAAGTTCGGCCCATCACTAGTAAAAATATGCGACCCGGGGGGGGCGAGGTATCTGGTTTGCCCCCCCCACAACACTAAAAAACAAGTTGGTACGCCACTGCGAGTAACCGCAATAGACGTGGTTCGAATGCCGCGTGCCAAGTTGTCTCCATGAACTCATTGCCATGCGGCATTCGAAGCACAGATCTCGCGGTGACTCGCGTTCCAATATGGCATGCAGACTGTCTTTTGTGGGATGTATAAGCAGTGTGAACCCGGCTTACCGGAATCATGCCGTACCCGGTACTCAAGCAAAGAATAGTGACTTTTAGCAAACCGTTACCGTGTTCCGCGTACTGCACTACCGGAGCCTTTGAAGCGCGCTTTTAAGCGCGCGCCCCGCGGTCACAAGATCACCCGGGCACGCGCTTAAAACCCTCCTTCAAAGGCTCCGGTAGTGCGGTGCACGGAACGTGGCAGCGGTTTGCTAAAAGTCCCTAATAACTGGATAAAGCTTTCCGTTCTTCAGGCGTGTGCTATACACATCCACGTTCTGCCACGTTAAAAGGGAAAAGAAAATAAGACATATAATACAATATACCTGTTTTCACCTTTAAGAACCGTAGGGAAAAAGTCCGGCTTCTCGCGGATGATTACTAATTTTCACCTTTAGGTGAAGATTTAAGATACATTATTAGCATTTTGGAGTGGATACACGTTATCTTATCAAGGAGTACACGTTTGAAATGCCAAAAGCATCGCCTGTGCCTCCGACAACCAAATCTGGCGAGAACTATTTCGCGCGGCGTATGAATAATGCGCAAAACTTACTGTTTCCTGGAGGTGAAAACGGCTATAGTGAGAAAATATTTAAAGCGTGCGAAATGGATTCAAGCCTTACGGCGACAAAACCCTGACGGAACGATTTGGCAACGAAACGCGAACTTTTCTATTCGCATAATCCACTTCGTTGAAAATTCGTAGACGTGCTGAATTAAAAAAAAAAAGAATATTGTTTTTAACATACCGTTCTTTACCTTTTGACGGCGCAGGCGAGCCTTCGCGATATTAAGACCGCCCGGATTTCACCCCGTCCGAGTTTGTTTACACGGCCCCGGGTATGGCGGTGCCTCGTATGCTCGCGCAGTACAGGGTACGGCTAAGTGACGGAACGCATTAAGTTTGAATACCTTAGGCGCTCAAAGAGAGCGAAATCAGCTGTTTGTAGTGACCGGGCCTTATAAACGGAGCTCAAAAGGTTGATAGTTGGGTCGGGATCGAAACTGGTCACCATTGCTTTCCTTACATAACACCCTGCCTTGGAAGCCGACCCCTTTTTCAGTTGCTTTCACGATGCGACACAGAAGCTGGTGATTCAGTGACTCTAGTCGACGGTAGGAACCGATGCCGCGTCGGCGGTTTATTAATCTTTGAAGATATAAAGACGAACGAGGTCGTTTGTATTGTAGACAGTGCCCTTCGTTAATCCTCCAGAATCGACCTCGACATTTTTCGCAGAAAAGTTACACGCAAAGTGACGACAGAGACAGGTCCAGAATGGCGAAAGACAGAACAACGCCACTGGGGATCAGACGTAAACACACAGATCGGGAGACACCCCAAGCGCTGGCTCGTGCAACGGAGCCCTCAAAAGTGTTTCGAAAGATTCCCGCGAAGGCGCACCACGATCGTGGCCAAACACTGAAAAAGGCTTCATTGATCCAGGTAGCAGGGGCGGAGAGAGAGAGAGAAGCATAATCGGTACATCACACCGTTCAGTGACCTTCTTTAAGTTACGGGAGGCCTTATGAATGTAATACCCATGCCACACGGGCAACTCGAATGACATTTACAATGAATGACATTCGTGTGATCAACGAATCGGCTCGCGATCTGTCGCGCGTGGAACGCCCCACGCTCGGAGTGTCGCGCGCTGATTGGCCGATCGTTCAAATGTCATTCGTTGTAAATGGCATTCGAGTTGCCGGTGTGGCACGGGTATAAGTCGCAACTTGCGGTATAGTAGCTTGAAGTGTATTTGATGTGATTTTGGTGCTCTCTTGATCTTTGTTTATTTACTTATCTGCTATTGCGACCAAGACCGACCTTGGGAATTCCATAGTCCAGAGTTTCTCTACTTCTCGACTGAACCTGTCAAACATTGCATGAATACATGACTTTTCCGAAGCCGTACGGAGGCTAGACGACGCGAAATTTTTCTTCACGTGTTCTGAACGTGCGCAATCGTGGGGCAAAAGTGCCTTCTTGTTCCTCACATTGTAGTTTGATATGCCTGCAGCGTTTGTTTAGTCAAAGGCTGCCAATTCGTTCTTACTTTTGAAACACGCACCCTCTTAAATTTTTCTTAATAATTGTTTGCTTTAAGTGGAAATCCATGTAGGCACATGTAAATACAAAATTCTACAAACTGAAACAACAAATAAAGCTTTTCAAGCTATGTTTTGGCAGAAAAGATGTGATTAAAATAATCAGTGTAAAATCACCGCGATGAAACTTGTGATTGAAATCAAAATATACATCATGGATGAAATAATCTTGATTCTTTTTCTCCACCTCATAAATCTAATCACCCCTGCAGGGGGTGCCTGCGAAAGCAGGTGTTTGGAGAGTGGCGTCTCCACGGACCCCGAGCCATGCGGGTTCGCCCGCCCACGTCTGGCTGTGCGTGGCTTTCCCGTGTCCGGGGAAAAGGGCATCCTGGTGGTTGAGCCGAGCCCGGGGTAGGTTTGGACCCTTCGGGGCCTCCCGGGTGAGGCAATACACCACTTCGGCCCCCGCTTCCCGTAGACGGGTGTCCTGGCTTGGCCCGACCAGGATGATTCAGTCAGTCGCCACTTCTTCTACTATCCCCTCCTTTCTTTCAGCCTTGTCTTCTCCTTCTTTTACTCTTCTCATTTCTCTTCCTTCCTTTTCACCTCCTTTGGCGGCAAGGGCTAACCTTGGGTGGCAATAGATGCTCTTGTCTTGAACCACACTTGGTTATAGCGTCTTGGTAGTACTGGCAGAGCAACATACTCAGACAAGCCCTGACTGTTATGAGGTGTTGCCTGTCCCCTTGTTGGGCTCCGTGGTGGGCGGTACGCCACGGATGCTGAATTTTCTCTGCCTTCTATGGCGTCCTCTACCAAAACCTCTTCAGGACAAGCGCCCAAGCGGCCTTATCCTGAACTAACCAAAGTAAAAGATGTTGAACCTGCAACCTTCACAAGATTCTTTGTTATTCATTCTGAAGACGAACAGCGCCCCGTGGGAAAAATGTCTCCTTTCGTTGTGGCAAAAGTTCTTGAGAACTTGATTGGTTATAATTACAAAGCAAAGAAGATGCACTCCAGTGATCTCCTCGTCGAAGTGAACACTAAGGATCAAAGCATGGCACTCCAGAAACTGTCCCGCATCGTAGATGTCCAAGTAACAGCTGCCCCACACCGCACACTGAATACCATTCGAGGGGTGCTCTCCGAGGACGACCTCCTACACTCTAGTGAAGAGGAAATTCTCGAAGGCCTCCGACCATCGGGTGTCGTTGCTGTAAAGCGGATCATTTTCAAACGAGATGGTGTGGAAACTCCAAGCAAGCATGTTATTCTCACGTTCGAAAGACACACTCTCCCAGCATTCGTGAAGGCGGGATACCTCCACTGCCGTGTCCGACCGTACGTACCGAATCCGCTGCGGTGTTTTCGGTGCCAGCGGTTCGGTCATGGCGCTCGGAGCTGTCGAGGCAGGAACATCTGCGCAAAGTGTGGAAGCACTGATCACGTTGCTGACATCTGCGAGAGTGAAGTGAAGTGTGCTAACTGCGATGGTGTACATCCCGCCTACTCGCGCGCATGCCCCATATGGAAACAGGAGAAAGAGATCCTTTCGTTGAGAGCCAAGGACAACCTGTCTTACCCCGAGGCCAAGAAGCGCTATGCCTTCTTGGCAAAGGGGGCTTCCTCGAGGTGGTGCGTAGGGGGCTTGCACCACCTTCCGAGCCTCGACCCTCCCAGGTTCCGTCTGGGAACCGGGAGGCCGTCGCTCAGCCCCCACCTACCAAGAAACCAGAGGTGGCGGCGTGCCCTCCACCTCAGGGAGGTGGCACTGGTGCCCCTCCCACCCAGAGGGACAGGCTGTCAAACGACATGCCTGCCCTGATTACTCGGTCTCCTCCTAGGAGGAAGGAGCGAGCCCCTCGCCCCAAGCCTCTCGAGGAGCCGTCCACATCTAAGGAGCAGCAGGCCCCCCCTGCTGCCTCCACCGTCTCACCTGAAGAGGAGCGGATGGATGTGAGTGAGTCTCCTCCCATCCGTTTGGCTCCTCCTGATGACTCAAAACTAAAGAAGTCATCCCAGAAGAAACCGATACCACGGGTAACCCCGCCCAAGCCGCCTGAGGGCGTCTAGGCAGGAACCCCTTTTAACATTTCCACCATAAATAGTTACAGTTTCATGCAATGGAACTGCCGAGGACTGCTTCACAACATTGACGATGTGCACTTTTTTCTTGATGAGCTGCGAGCTCTAGCAGTTTGCTCTGCAAGAGACTCATCTCAATAGCACTCATATCAATATGTTTCGTCGTCACCATGTTTTTCGAAAAGACCGTACATCATCTCATTCTTCGGGTGGAGTTGCTGTTGTGGTACGAGGCGATATTGCATGCACGGCAGTTCCTCTTCGCTCACCCCTGGAGGCTGTTGCAGTGCGCATTCTTGCAGATCGTCTCATTACTGTTGTCTCCCTTTACCTTCCACCAGATGTTCCGATTGACTTTTACGATTTGCAGGACCTGCTGAACCAGCTGCCGAAGCCTTTTTTAATTTTAGGGGATTTTAACTAGTGATGGACCGAATCTGCCGAACTTCTGATTCGGCAAAGTTCGAGCAAATGCCGAACTTTTGAAGGAAAGTTCGGCAAAGATTCGGCAAAAATTCGGCAAATGTCTGCGCACGCGCGAGAACGCGACGGGACCAAAGGGGCCGTGAATTGCAAATGGACGCCGTGCAGTCGTGCGGTTACTATCGTGCAGTGCACGGTGGTGCAGCGTAATTCAACCAACTCAAGCTCGTTGTGTACAATCAGTGGTTACGGCGAGGTGTGGAGTGAGTAGGCAACACGGTAACTTTGTTTGTGAGCGAGTGTGGTTCTCTTTAATATTTTGTGCCTCAAGGATAGAAAATCGACCAGTAATTTACGCAGTCCACTGCGCAAATAACAAATGATGCGGTCCATTCTGGATGACGTGATTTTAATTTGACATTTCCAGTGATGCAACGAGGTAGTTGAAACATTGGCCGACAATTACTTTAAAGCTGTTAGCTTGGCCCAGCTCGTTTGTCTACTTGTTTGTCTTGCCTCGGCGGGATCTGTAATGGATCCTCAATGCGTGACTTTTCGCGAGCGCGCGGTGCGAGCGCACGGGCAGCTATGGCACGGGGTTGCGGGCCCAGCTTGTTTACGCTTCGCGAGAGCGAGAACTGAACTTTGCCGATAGCGCCTGCCTGGGAACAAGAAACCGCTCGTGTCTGTGTGGAAAGAAACCGCTCCGAACAGAACGATCGGAGGCACGCCACGAACGGCACGCAAAAGGACCTCACCATGTAATCAGAAGTTAACCACAGAAATAATAAACGTTATTTCATTTTTTTTTCTCAAATCAACGTCGCATTATTAAATAACGGAACGTCAGCACCCGGCCACGGCTGACAAAGCACTCCTCGCAATTATAACAATTCTGTTTTCGGCTCAGAAGTAGTGTGTGCCGCTGTGCTGCGCACTCTGCGCGAGTGTGTGGGCCGCCCTTAATTTGCGAGTCCAATGGCCATATTTTGTCCTTCCTGTATTATTTGTTCGTCCGCGTCTAAAACGTCAAACTGTTGTGTTTTGCGTCTATTCATTAACTCACGGAAAGTTGGCTGGCAGGCGCCTCAGCGTACGGGTTTGTAACCTTTCTGCCAGCCGCGCACGCTTCCCGTGTTCTACTATTTTGTACAAATAAAGATTGATTGAATGATAGATTGCTTTTTCAACTAGCGTTATTTCGCGATTTTTCTGTATCTGCATAAAACTAAACACGGAACTATAATGCTCGACGTTGCACATCCTATCTTCCTAAACGTTCGTGTGAATCCTAACACCAGAAACTGCCATTTTAAAGGTTAAAAACGAACCGTTGCTAATATGGGACGCACACTTTCATGCAAAGCTGACGTCAAGTCACTCAAATCGAAAAACATGCATATTTACAATAATAATATTATCTTTTCTGGTAAAGGCTCAGCAACCGTTGCATTCGGGTTTTGCGCACAGAACGGTGAGTCAGGACCCAGCGTTATTGCCCTCATTTTAACATTGTACACGTACACACATGCAGGCTTGCGCTGATGATGCCTCAAAACCGAAACTCTCGTAGCGTGATTCGTGACTGCCACCGCTACTACCCAACCTCGTTGTCACGCCACTTCTGCTAGAAGTCACTCTAAAATTGCCAGTAAACACACAAAAACGCACCGATACAATTATCTTGTAGAATATCACCTTACTTAGTAATATAACTGTGTCAATATGCATTACATGTTGCATTTAAGTTAAGAAAAACAACAGAAAACCTTTTTTCGCCAGAAAAAACTAAATTTCAACGTTAAGTCTGGTAACAATGTATTTTTGCCGAATCTTTGCCGAATCTCTAGGAAAATTCGGCAAAAGTTCGGCTTTGCCGAATCCCGAGATTCGGCGCCGAACTTTCGATTCGGCAAAAGTTCGGCCCATCACTAATTTTAACGCACACAACCCCTTATGGGGAAGTGCTCGGTTGGACAATCGTGGAAAAGTCATTGAACGTTTGTTACTTTCATCTTCACTATGCCTTTTAAACAGTAAACAACCAACGATTTATAGTGCGAGCCATAACACTTTCACATGTATAGACTTGTCTATATCATCAGCTACATTATTCCCTTGTTTTTCATGGAAGGTTTTAGATGATTCCCTTGGAAGTGATCACTTTCCCATCGTTTTAGAAAGTCATATTCCATTGCCCACTATTTTAAAGCGAATTCCCCGATGGAAACTTGATAAGGTTGATTGGGTACTGTTTCAACTGGAGGCCACACGTGACCCGTTAATGCTTGAGAGTATGACACCAGAGGAGGCTACTTTATATGTTACCGAGCAAATCATAAATGCGGCACATCACTCTATCCCCAAGACATCCACAAACCTCCCAAAACGGTGCAAGCCGTGGTGGACCCAGGAGTGCAGCAAAACTAGGCGAAACCAGAAAAGAGCATGGGACACCTTTCGAAGGTATGCAATTCCCAAAAACTTGATGGAGTTTAGAAAAAGAAAGGCGAAGGCTCGGTGGACACGAAAGCAGGCAAAACGGACATCCTGGAAGAAGTATGTCTCTTCCCTGAGCAGCGCTGCCTCCGCGAAAGAGGTGTGGGACCGCTACCGTAAAATTAGGGGTGACTACCGTGGCTTCATTGTTCCTCCTCTCTTCGCCCCGTCTCCTGCATCGTTAAAGGATATAGGAAATGCCCTCGGCATGCACTTTCAGGGTGTGTCTTCCTCTGATAACTACAATACTGCTTTTAAGCTGTTCAAGAGGAATGCAGAATGTCAGCGACTGAAGTTATCAGGTGCGAATTCTGAACCTTACAACAAACCTTTTACGGTTTGTGAGCTAAAACTAGCTCTTGACACCAAGAAACAATCCTCACCAGGTCCCGATTCTATCCACTATGAAATGCTTCGTCGGCTCTCCTTGGAATCGTTTGGACAGTTGCTTAAATTCTTTAACCGCCTCTGGGAAGACTCCTACTTTCCCGACGCATGGAAATGTGCACATGTCATTCCCTTCTTGAAACCGGGAAAGGATCCCTCATGTCCATCAAGTTACCGCCCAATCGCACTCACTAGCTGCCTGGGTAAGACATATGAGAGACTCATTAACAGGCGACTTGTTTATTTTCTTGAAACTAACAATATTTTGGATAAGAATCAGTGTGGTTTCCGACAAGGTCGGTCCACCTTGGATCACCTGGTACGCCTTGAAACCTTAATTAGGGAAGCATTTGTAAACAGGCAGCACTGCGTTTCTGTATTTTTTGATTTAGAAAAAGCGTACGACACTACTTGGAGCCATGGCATTCTTCAGGATCTCCTTGCCTATGGAGTACGAGGTCGCATGCTCCGTTGCATTAAAGCTTACTTGACGGGACGAACTTTTCAGGTTCGGTTAGGCACCACTCTGTCCGATATCTTTGTACAAGAAAATGGGGTCCCGCAGGGAGGCGTCCTTAGTGTCACACTGTTTGCCATTAAGATCAATACGATTGCTAAAGTGATACCACGTTCCATTGCATATTCGCTCTATGTCGACGACCTGCAGATCTCTTCTTCCTCTTGCAATCCTTCTAGTTGTGAGCGCCAGCTGCAGCTAGCAATAAATAAAATCAGCAAATGGGCAGATGAAAATGGATTCCGGTTTTCAGCTGAGAAAACTGTGTGCGTACCCTTCTCTCTCCGGCGTGGGATATCGCTAGATCCCGCCTTAGAAATAAACCGAACTCCTATAGCCGTTAAAGCTGAACATAAGTTCTTGGGCATTATTTTTGACAAAAAGTTAAATTTTAACTCCCATTTACAGCAACTAAAACAGAAGTGCTTAAAATCCCTTAACATTCTCAAAGTTTTGTCTCACAAGACATGGGGTTCAGACAGAAAGGTTTTGTTACGCTTGTATAACCCTCTGGTGCGATCCCGTCTTGACTACGGTGCTATACTGTAAAACCCTTAATGTTCGCGAGCCCTTAATTTTCGCGAATTTCGCGAATTGAAAAATTCGCGAAATTTAAGGGCACGCGAAAATTTCGATCTTTAAGAATTTCAATGCAGGCATCTGGAATTCGCGAAATTTAGTGGCCGCGATTTTGTCCTTTGTGACCGATTCGCGAAAAATAGAGGCCGCGAAATTAAATGGTTTTACAGTAGTCTATAACTCAGCGCGACCATCCTCGCTAAAAATGCTGGACCCCGTGCACCACCTTGGCTTGCGGCTCGCCACGGGCGCCTTCCGTACATCTCCTGTGCTTAGCCTGTATGTGGAATCTCACCAGATGTCCCTTGCCAAGCGACGGCAGTATTTAGGTCGGAGTTATGCTTCCCGGATTATGTCTGACCTCGACCATCCAACCTTTATTACTTTACAGCGATCTCGGTACGCCCGTCTTTTCGAGAACAAGCCGAGGACGGTTAGACCTTTAAGTTTTCGCGTGGGAAGTGATCAGGAATCTCTTGAACTCGACCTTCATGAGATAGAACTCCTTAAGAAGCCTCTACGTATTGCACCTTGGGAGCTGCTTCCAGTTTATTGTGACTGGACGTTTACACGGTTCAGCAAACATAACGTTTCTCCACTTATTATTCAACAAGAATTTGTCGAGCTACAAAAGAAATACAGCAACTATGTTCACTTTTATACTGATGGATCCAAGAACTCCTCCTTCGTAGGAACTGCCGTTTATTCTGAAGAATTTACAAAGGCCCAACGACTCGAAAGCATGGCTAGTATTTTCACCGCAGAGCTCTATGGCGTATTGATGGCTATTGAATACATCATGGCAAGCAAAACTATGAAAGCTGTTTTCTTTGTGGACTCGCAGAGTGTTGTTTCAGCTCTCGGCTCAGTAAAGGATACCAAAAATAAGCGAGCTCAATTAGTGCGATTTAAAATCAATAGTGCCTTAGTTCGTGGCCACGATATAAAGTTTTGCTGGATCCCCAGTCATATTGGAATTTCGGGCAATGAAAAAGCAGACCAGTTGGCTACCTCCACAAAAAATCTCACAGTGACCTCTACTGGCCTACCCTACTAAGATGTGAAGCCCCTCATTAAAAAAGCACTCCTCCGAATGTGGCAGTCTGAATGGGACCAGGAAAGTGAAAATAAGCTCCATATGGTAAAACCAGGTTTAGGATTGTGGGAGAGTGCATCTCATGAGAATCACTTCTTCGAAGTTCTCCACTGCCGCCTTAGAATTGGACACAGTTTCGTGACACATGGGCATCTCCTTTGTGGAGGAGACGCTCCAGTCTGTGAGCACTGCGGAAAATCACTAACGGTCCTTCATATTCTATGGCTCTGCTCAGGTCTCGAGCAGAACCGACGTGCTTGCTTCCCGGAATTTTTCACATACAATATTCCTTTCCATCCTGCACTCTTAGTGGGTGAGCATCCCATCATTCCCTTCAATCGTGTCATTACATACTTAGAAAAACGTGTTTTTTTACGTCGATTTAAACTTCCGTGTCTCTCTTTCATCTTCTACTAGTACCAAAACCTTTGTCCTAGATCTGATTTCACAGTGAGCCTTCAAAGACTATTACTCTGAGCAGCATTATTACATATGTATGGCGCAGTATGGCCTTCGTCGCTTTTGCGCCAGTAAACCACCAATACAACAACAATACAACAAGAAATTTGATCAAATGTGAAACATTTTTTTTTATCATGAGCAACGGGGAGTATACTAAGGAAAAAAGCCTTTTTAGGGGGTTTATATCTGTATACATTATACCGGCTATATTTGCTTTTATACAATATTAAATATGACAGTTTTGTTTAGTGAGGTGACATGGAATTCTAGGGTGCAATAGAATTTAGCAGTTCGGTCAGTGTATATTAAATTTTTGACTTCCAAAGTTAGTGCGTGATGGAGGAATATGACACTGACGTATCTGGCGAGTTTAAGGTAGTAAATTGTGCAAACAAAGGTCAGCGAATTTTGAAAAGTTTCGAATACATACATTTTTAATACGTCGGTTATATAATACCAGAGTCCATCAATACACTACTGGTCAAGAAACTTCTCCGTAACGCTAAGGGAGAGCTTGGCGCTCCACCACGCGCGGCGCTGGTGTCGACGAGGAGGCCGGAGCCATAGATAGGGAAAAGTTTGGCCAACGGACGTGGCCTGCTCGACAGCTCATCAACTACGTCACGCAAACGCCGTGGCCGTGCCCTCGTTCGCCATCTTTGAGCCCAACCGACGTCGGGGAACTTTACTTGTGCGCTTTGCTCTTGGTTTCCTTCAGCGTATGTCTGTTTCATAATGCTTTAAATCAGCGGCTCGCACTACTTACGCCGCCTCGTGGCTATTCGAGAACTACAGCAAGTTAGTTCATGGTTACCTCGTAAATTTTCCCTCCGTATGCGCGGTGACAACGGCTTGTTCACACGCATCGTGTACGCTCGGTGCGCCGCGAGAATTGTGATATTTTTAGTTTCAGTTAATTGGGCTTCATTTCGAACGGGGTAAGACGACAGCCCCTATTCCCAGCTGACGAACTTTTGGTAGAATTTGCTGGTCAGCCGGCTCGTAGACAGGTGGCTAACACTTTACGACATAGCCAGCTCGTAGACAGGTGGCCAATACTTTACGACATAGCCAGCTCGTAGACAGGTGGCCAATACTTTACGACATAGCCAGCTCGTAGACAGGTGGCCAATACTTTACGACATAGCCAGCTCGTAGACAGGTGGCCAATACTTTACGACATAGCCAGCTCGTAGACAGGTGGCCAATACTTTACGAATGTCAACGTCACGCGAAATATTGTAAATTGCATCCGCGTGTTCTAAAAATAAATTGTCCCTTAGAATGTAAAATGAGCTAAAGTCATTCGTCCGAAATGTTAGTTTTACGGAATTTTGTTTCTTCTTAATATAATTTCCTGTATCAAATTCCTGTTTCGTGTCAATTTGACATTTCCGGTGTCATTTTCCTGTGCCGATGTGTCAAATGAAATGGCTTGCTCGTGGCGATGCTTCCAAAATGGGTTAGCCGAGCCGTGCATGCCGACCGCGAGGGTAAACCGATCTCCCACCACTGAGACAGCGATCTTGTTTTCTGAAAGTCTTCGAGAGAGCCGAAAAGTTACGAAACAAACTTCATTCAAATCGACGCTAGACGACTGTTCGCGAAGGGTAAGCTAGCTTGTCTTGAACTATTAGATTTAAATTCAAATGAACGGCCGTTCCTAACTGCGCTGAGATTCCAACATCCATCATGGTATCAGTGCATAAAAATTAACCAGTTAAAAACAACTCGCTTTTTATGTAAAGTAACATTTACTGGACATCATTAATCAAACTTTTATTTCATTCCGTCATGGTTTGGAAAGGAAAACTGCAAAAATAAGCTACACAGTGTGTAGCATAGAAAGTATGTCTCCCGCTGTAAATAGTCGCATTGTGGTCTTGACCACGGCAGTATCAGCATCACAACTTCCAGAGCGTGCAGCTAGTTTAAGAGCATGTGTAACAATATCGAAGCTACTGACAATTATTTAGAAACCCGTACGTGTATAATCGCAACTTTTATTTATAGAATAGAGCGGTCGTCTAAGTCAGTGGTTCTCAACCATGGATGTTTAGCGGACCCCTTGTGGATCGGCGGAAATGATGAGGGACCCCGTTCGCGGCGAAGGGAAGGGAAAGATATAGGTCAATTATGATGGTGATTTATTAAATGGATGTAACAAAAGGCTAGTTTGATGTAGACTTTTCTTATTCACATATACAACAGAAACCTCACCCGAAAATCGAAACGTTTCTTCTCAATTTGAGAAAAGACGACTTTTATTTCCAGGCTTGACTGATGAGGCTCGGCTTCGCGGACCCCTAAAACGCCTTCGCGGACCCCCGTTTGAGAACCACTGGTCTAAGTTATAACGAGAATTAGTGGTAACAAGGGACCTCTCCAAATCGGGAGCCTGCCGTGAGCGTTAACTTGACTTTCGTGAACTATATATTCTGAACCTTTCTTTTTCTTTTAGGGTCATAAAGAGAAAAAAATCTTGGCGGCTGTGGTTGAAGCATTTAACGGCACAACTGACAAATCTTCTAATCAAAAAACCTAAAAAAAAAACTAAGGTCGGTACGCAGAATAATACGTGACCCTGCATGCGTGCGCTTGGGGTGCGAAATTGGTAATGTAGGACAGGCGCGCTTCGTTGACACGGTGTTCTCCGTTGCTAGGCGCGACGTCACTCCTAAGGGCTGAGTTTCAAGGCAGCAAGATATCACCGAGGACAAAAGATGGCACCGGCAATCTAGCCATTGCCGGTGGAAGTCTGGCAACCGGGAAGTATTGCGGAATTTCGAACCCCTCTGAATGAGCTACCCCTGGAACACCGTAACGTGTCATCGCACTGACAGCATTCCTCGTTAATGCAAATGTTTTCTTTTCTGGAACCTCAGTTCAACGTTCAAACTTCCATGTCTACAATATCTCCAAAATAATATTAGCTTAATTCCATTTTCATTTCTCAAAATGACTTCTCCACACCCCCGTCAGGTCTTCCCCCATCTTAGTAAAACTTCAACGGTGGGAGCAGCGCCATCAGGTAGTCGTGCTGAGAACCCGGACGCTTCATTCCTTGGCTCTTCATATCTTGTCATTGCGTAATTTTGTTTGTAAATGAAGAAAAAAAGGCTTATTTTGTAAGTTTTGTTGTTAGGGATCAGTAACTAATGACCATGCGATTCTATACAGCTATCAAGTAGAGACGTAACAAAATGACAGTTTACAAGAGGATTTTTTTTTGTTTTTTTTTTTAAGTTGTAATCACGAATTTGGTGCGGCTCACCCAAAGTGGAGTGGCCTAAAGAAGATGCCTCTTCAGGGACAGTGGCGCCTCTGATGACAGCCTTTGAACCTGTACCAAACTTTTACCGAAGTTTTGTGACCAGTAGCGTATTGAAGGACTTCGGTATCACTTATGAAATAGAGTTAATGACGGGGAACTGAAAGGAACATTAGCTAATGCTCCAAAGTGCTTCCTTTTTTTACGCTTTGAGGATATTGAGATTAGTCAAGCCTTTTGATGCCTAACACTAGATGCTCATAACATAATCTAGGATCGAAAATCAATTTATAAATATTGAGTTCTATCCCTGTCAATGAAATGGTTATGTCTTTAATACTCATTTTAGTTTTTGAAAGCTTACTATGAACGTGTTCAATAAGCTCATTACAATACATGTCTTCAGAAAACGAATACACCGAGAGTTGTTACACGATCAACAAAGTGCATAATATCAGGACCATAATTGAGAGAAACGGACACGTTTAGTTGAGTTCTTTAATGTAATTGAAATATTAGTCTCGCTTTTGCTGGCATTTATATGAAAGGCGTTTTTGTTTTCACCCCAAACTCATAATAATAATTTTTAATTTTGAAAAGACACTGTTTTGGTAATAAGATGTTCACCGCTCGTACCTGGAAGAATCATACTGGTAATCATTTTAACGCTTAACTAGCAGCTTACGCAAAGGAAGGAGTACATAATTTTATTTAAAAAATTCTAGACGCTTGTTTTTAAATTTGAATACTAGCTTTGGTACCAAGTTGCCATTCAATACATCAGTTCGAACTGTCCTTGGAGAAATTGTGCCTAACACGGCAACGGCTATGAACAAGAAAAAACCAAAATAGAAAGGGGAGGGGGCAATTTTTTTGCTAAATTAGCATCTGTATTCTCGTGGTATGTAACATCCCTGTTGGAACGGACTCCAAATTGATCGTGCCATCAGTCCCATTCTGCAAAGCGCTCATTTCGGGCAGTTGTCGTGGGAGCTGCTTTCAAAATTCTAGCTCTGATTTGATAAGATAAGGGCGGAAAACGTTTATCTGTTTACCATCCTACTCGAGTCTTCGCACACACAGCTTGGAGCACCTGGGTTGCTGTCCCCAGTGTGCCCAAATTTGAGAGTTTCCAACTGCTCTCTCGATGTCGGGTGTTCTAAGGGTCGCTTTTTGCCATACAAGCTAGAAGGAGAACGAGAAAGCGTCGACTGTCTGCAGGTGTCTGCAAGCTGTGCCCAGCCTTGCCTCCCGCTGCCCTCCTCTCCACGCGGCAACGCACACACGCACCAAACTACGCTATCTGGAAAGCGTCTATTGGTGTGTTTTAGTGTACTATTCCGCCGATGCATCCAAAGTGGTCCCCAAGTGGCAACACGTGACGTCACAAAAGCCGGAGTGTCGTGCTGTCGGATGTCGCGATCCTGGTGGTGGGCCGCAGAAGTTCCGGAAAAAAGCACGAGCAAACGCGAGTGTGGCTGTCGTCGCAGCGTCCCAACTCCTGGCTGCCGAAGTTTCCGTGGACTGTCACGCTGGAGAGCGACCTGCAGCAGGACAGGCGTCTGCCACATTCAGCACCGCTGGTTGGGACGCCGCCAGGATCGCCACCGGCGACAGCGTGACACTCCTATGGCGTCATCAGGCGGAAATCGAGGGTTCAGTTTTTTGGACGCGGTAAAAACACCAGTCGGAGACGCGTTCCCGGCACCATACCCAAATTGTGCAGCAGACGTCCGTCATTAGATTGCCAACGTTCTTTTTGGTTTCAGTTGCTCCCTCTCTGAAATGCAGGCTCTCTAGTCTGTCCCTCCCCCGTCTGCGTTCCGCAGGAATAGTGGTCCAATAAAGCGTTATAGTGTCGATGCCCAGACTCTCGATAGGCACACGTCCAGATTGCAGTTTTTTGCAGGGATTCCCAGTCGTGCAAATCCAGACATAGTTCCGCGTCCGACTCAACGGGAACGAGAAAGACAATGGATCTCGATGAGCTTAGGAACAAGTACAGGCGAGAATTCGTCGCCGTCGATTATCCAGGCTTGGTTACTGCGCACAGCTTCCTGAGACACTTTCACCAGAGAGAACTTCACTCGATATTTGAGTCCCGTAAGCAAATTTTTATTGCCTCTGATGTCTGTTTCGTTGGGGTCTCTGACTTAAGCGTACCTTGTAAACTTGCCTCTTCTAAAATGCGAGTTCGGACTACTCTGAACGTAACCTCGAATGTTAAGAGTACTTGAGGCTGCAGATATAAAGCTATAATGGTAATTTGATTTTTTTGTAAGGTAGTAAAATTACCCGGGAAGTGGGAAGCGAGATAATGAGCCGCGAGTATTCGGGGCTGTGGCCGCCTGTACTCCTAAGATTAAGATGCAAGGATGGAGTCCGCAAATGATTCGAGAGGCTGTGCAGGTGAATGTATTCTGTAAGAATCAGCGCGGAAATTTTTAAACCAGTAGAGTTAACCGGATAATGTGTAAGCGATTGCAGATATAATGTTTACGAGGCTACAAATCGGCGATAAAGTGCGAGCAAAAATTAAAGATGCCTAAAAGTCCTACTATTTCCTTTGTTTCTGGGCGACTCCTTTATCGCTGCATTTATTCCAGCAGTTATAACTTATAAGATACTCAAAATGCTCGTGTTTCTGTTTTAAATTTTATTTTGCCATTCTCTAGAGAAAAAAAACAACTAAAAAGGGGGACTGTTGACTGTAGGGAAAGCAGAGCTAGTCTGGCGGAAGACGATGCGGGGTTTATACTCCGGACAACTTTTATTGGCAGTGCAGTTAATGGCGCGGGCACCTTGTCGAGAGATGATTAAATCTGCGCGCGCGCTCTCTTAGGAAGTGCCTAAAAAAGTTTTCCCCGAGTAATGGACTTGAACCAGGGCCGGCCTTAGAGCAGCAAGTGCCCTCGGGAAACTGCAGCCGTGGCGCCCCCGCCCCCCCCCCCCCCCACCACACACACACACGCTATTTTCGCACCCAACATCACGTTGTTAGCAAACATGCCACAGTGACCCAGCGCGAATGGTCGCGATTTTGTCGTTGTCAGTCGAAAACCACATCCTAAAAACGAACGACGTTCGCGAGCATTGAGAGTTTTGTCGGCACCGTGTTCAAAGGTTCAAGAATCATTTATTTCTTAGATTAACCAAACTTCAGCTGTGGGTCTCCCATAGCAAGCTAACGTCTGATGGACAGAGGAAATAAAAGCACAAGTTAACCATGTGAAATACCCTAGAAGGCAACCTTCCGAGCCTTCAACGTCGCAAAATGGGCTACGTCTTGCGACATGTCGAGGCTAGACGCTATCCTGTTTTGAATGGACAAAATCGCCAATGACGATATTCTCTCATCTGCGATGGCTGAACTTAGGTATGTCTTAATAAGCTTTCATTTTGATAAACTCCTCTCAGCGGTGGCCACTGACACTGGCAAAGTGAGGAGGATCCTCAATGACACCCACGTGTAAGGGAATTTGTCACATAGATGGTTGCCCAGAATGAACTGGAAGACGTCCTGGCGAGCACTGCATCCAGTGGGCAGCAGGCTGCATAGTTAGATAAGCTCCTTGCAGAGATCTGTACCGTCGATGTCTCCACTTTCTAGGTGTCTCAGACTCTCAGTGCATGGCCAAGGCCTTGGCAAAGTTTAAGAAGCTTCTGCCTTGTCGGGAAGTTTGGTGAGGCCGTAAAAGAACCTCTAGCAAGCTCACGTGCTGCTCCATCTGCGTGAAGCGTTCTTCAATCGACATCTTACGGTGTCAATCATCTCGTAGAAGAACTCTCGCTTGAATTTTGTCTCGACATCATCAACCTCGTCTTGGCACTCATAAGAGAATTGGCGCTTTTTTCGCCGCAGTCGAGGGGCCGGTTTCATCACACTGCTAGCACCCATACTTAATATGGTTGAAAGGACAAAGCAAAATATAGAAATGAAATTATTAACTATGGGCATTTTTGTTGACTTATCAAAAGCTTTTGATTTGCTTAATCATAACCTTTTAATACAGAAACTAAGTCATACGGAGTTCGCGGTGGGCCCTCAATCTAATCAAAAGTTACCTTGCTAACAGGAATCAATTTGTCAACTTATCAGGCACAGTGTCAACCACAAAATCTATTTCCATTGGGGTTCCTCACGGCTCAATTCTAGGTCCCTTCGTTTTGTTGTATTTATAAATGATTTGGCAGGTTATTTGAAACAAGATTGCGTTCTTAGCCGATGACACTAATATTTTCTTATCTAACTCTAACGTCACAGAACTTTATGAAGAAGCTAACACTACTTTAGAAAAGCTAGAAAATTGGCTTGCTTATAACAAGTGTGGGCGGTTCTTTAACGCCCCTTCCTCGGGTGGACACGACACACGCTCTAGGTTAACGGTTTATTAACCCAACATAATGTTTACGAGGCAAGCCTCACGTCAATGTCCGGGGAGTCGGCGGGCAGCGCGCAAACGTCGTCATGGGACGGCTTCCCGACGGTCTGGAGGCGTGCAAACGTCGTCCATGGAAAGCTGTGGTTCCGGGCAAGTGGCCGCTTTGGTCTCGACGGGCACTGTCGTCCAGGGGCTCCGGGAATGTCACCGGCTTGCGGCGGCAATCCAAGCGCCGCAGTCCAGATGCCAGGCATTCGTCTTCCATGGGGGCCGCAGCTCCGGGCAGGTCGTCGGCTCGGCGGCAACCAGAGCCCCGCGCCCAAGAAGCCAGGCAGCGTCCTCGTTCGTCCCACGCAGCCGAGAGCCAGAACTGTCGTCTCTTCGTCCCTTTCGTAGCCTCGTCATCCTCAGGCAGCGCCGCTGTGGGCACGAGATTGTCCACTTGGGCGACGCCCCTTCGATGTTATCGCCACATGGCGTCAGCAGCGCACGATGCGGTCGGAAGGAACATGATAGGTTCCCACACAAGTTAGTACCGAATGTAACAAAAACACATTATATTATATTTTGTGCAAAAAATAAGCAAATACTAGACACTCCCTTATTAAGATTTGCGAAATATTAATTTAACACGAGTGTATGAAACCAAGTTTTTAGGACTAACCCTAGACTACCAATTAACATGGCATCAACACGTAAAAATACTACTAATGCGTGATATAGAAATATCCCCATTTTATATAAATTACGTCATATATTTCCCATAAAAACCCTGCTAGTAATTTATCATTCCTTCATTCATAGTCATATATTGTACGGATTATCTGTTTATGGACTGACATACAAAAACACACTAAAACCGTTACAAACAGCTCAAAATACAGCCCTGCGAGCAATGCTTTTTACTAACAGACGCGAAAACACTAATTTTGCATACCCTTTACTAAATATTTTACCAGTTCATCAGTGCATCGAATATCGGATAGCCTTGTTAACATTTAATTTTCTAAACACCTACACAACCTGTTCATCGATCAAATTGACTCATCAAGACGCCGCGTATCCTTTCCGCTCTCATTTTCAAACGTCACTGACGGTACCACCCATAAGAACTAACTATGGCGCATTCACATTCACTTACATTGCAACCAAAATATGGAACTCGCTCCCACAAATACTAACAGCAATGTCATCTTTTCATATGTTCAAAAAATCATTGCGTATACATATACAATCTACACGATTCATAACATGATTTCACTGTTTCTTATGACTGTGCATCACATTGTTATCTTATTTTCCTTTTCATACTTTTTGTTTCGATTTATGATCACATTTGTATCATATCTCATTGTTACTGTATAGCTAATCTCTTTTATCTATTCAGTTCGTTCATGTTTGTTTACCGAGAGTTTTCTTTTTGCTTTGTATAACGTTGTTCTATTTTATACTCACAATGTTGTTATTTCGTTCATAAAGTGCCAACATAGGTCGCTAACACATTGTTTATTACCATGGGGTCCCTTCAACAGTTTTCTTTGAAAACTTTGGGACCCCTGCCTGTATAACATCCTTTGTATTAACAATTGTTCTATAAATAAAATGCATTTTTGACTTGACTTGACTTAGTCGCTTACATAAGTATGTCATAGAGTACACCACGACAAGTCACTGTCAAAATAAATTCCCAGGTATTTTACCGTTTTCACATACTGCAGATGTTCGCAACTACAAGAACTACAGGTGGAAGTATGCAGCGCTACAGTATCCGATAGTTCTACCTGCTTGAGCGGGTGCCTAAAACAAACAAGTTTTGTTTTTGAAGCATTCACTTTGATTAAGTTAGAAGAAACCAATCCATTGTGGAAATAAGATCTTTCTGAAGTTTCCGAACGGCAACGTGGTAATCTGCGTCACATGACATGAAAACTGTGTCGTCTGCATATTGATATATTTTACACTCCGATATAACATTAGGAAGATCATTTACATAAAGGTTAAACAACAAAGGCGATAAAACGGACCCTTGCGGCACCCCGGCAGTCAGAAAGGTTTTATTACTTTTGCGATTTTTAAAAGCTACAACTTGGGATCGTCTTGAAAAATACCACTTTAAAATCGAAAAAAAATGGACCCGTAAAACCGAGTTTGTATAACTTAGAACATAGTATTTCGTGATTTATGCTATCGAATGCTTTTGATACATCCAGAAACACTGCACAAGTGTACATATTATTATCGAAACCTGCATGCAAGCAATCGGAACATTTTTTAACAAAGATTGAGTTCCCCTTTCAGAAACGAAACCGTACTGGTGATCGGATAGCAAAGCAAACCGTTCTGAAAACTCGCTCATTACCTTTAACTAAGTGTTTTTCTAATAATTGTGCTATACACGACAGTATAGATATTGGCCGATAGTTTTTGAAGTCTCTCGTTAACCCTCCCCTATACAGTGGTTTCACAATAAGCAGTTTTCATTCCTGCTGGCCAGCTTCCTGTCTCAATCACATTATTCAGCGCTTCTAGAAGTACATGTTTCAGTTTTTCAAAATTTCTTCGTAGATCGCGTACCCGTATGTTCATCGTAGCCCGGTCAGGGGAGTGCAGCTGTACCTTCCACCGTGGTAAAGCGAAACTAGCGACACGGCGCTTTGCGGCAAAATGGCGAAAGGAGGTCTGGGGCTAGACAAATTCGCACAACACTCTCATGAGATGGCGCCACCTTAGTCAACACCCTCGCGTACCCTCCTCCTCCTCCTCTCTCCCGCTATCTTCTCCCCGATTCTTTTTTTTTTTTTTTCTGCACGCGCGGCCGACGTTTGATTTTTTTCGGTTTTCGGTACTGCGCGCAACAGCGCGGCGGCACCGAAAACCGAAAACGCCTCGGCGCAGACTACGCTGCGCCGGGGCGATCGAGTGTTGTCTGCACATGCAATCTTTGAACACATGAACATTAAGAACGATCTCACCGAGGCAAAGAAAGAAATCCAGGTGATGGACTTAAATGCATTTTTATTTGATACTCCTGGGTTAGGCCACACTCTCAAAATAAACTCTTTACATAATGTTATCTACATAAATGTATGCAACAGCCCTAGGTGAGCGAGCATTAAACGAAGGAAGTGGTGAAAAACGGAAAGATGGGAACGGTAAGTAACACAGAATGTAGAACTATTATTCCACAAGTTTTCCACTCAGATCTGCTCATTTCTTTAATTATAGGAAACGTTCCACAATAAAAAAACAAGTGATGAACACGCAAAAAAAAAAAGAAAATTGGTCTAGAAGGACATAATATGCATATATACATATCAATATATGTCCAAACTTCTGGTAACTATACGAACATGAGCACGCGCTATGAAAAACAGCATAAGTCAATAAATGAAACTCGCAACGTGCATTATCTCTACTCAGTGTTCAGAATAGCAGGAATGCGGTAACAATTCAAAATACTGATTGCGCAATTAGCGAAGTTTATAGAAACAGCTCATACCTAGAGAGCTATTCAAAAGTCTATATCAGTGGTTCTCAACCATCTATGTTTCGCGGACCCCTTGTGGATCGGCGGAGATGATGGAGGACCCCGTACGTGGTGAGAGGAGAGGAAAGGTATAGGTTAAATATAATAATGATTTAATAAATGAATATAACTAAGGGCTAGTGTGAAGTAGACCTCTCTTATTGACACTCACACGAAGAAACTCGCCTGAAAACTGAAACATTTCTTTTCGACCTGAAAAAAATACAACTTTTATTGCCACGCTTGACTGATGAGGCAGGGCTTCGCGGACCCCTAGAATGCCTTCGCGGACCCCAAAGGGTCCACGGAGCCCCATTTGAGAACCACTGGTCTATATGATCACTATTCTAGGAACATATACGCATTAAGACAATGCGCGTAAGTAACTATTTACAAGGGTTTACAAGCTATTTACGATGATTTCACGAATTGAAACACGACGTCGAGTCTCCAGACCGCAAGTCAGATTATGATGTGCATCGACTTTATTATGGCTTGTGCAGACCTCCTGGATATTGAACCTCTCAAATAGGGTATCCTATATCTTTTATATATTAATGCCTGTCAGTTGGCTCGGCCTCAACAATAAAATTTGACGAGGGCTACTACGGCTTGATCAAGTCAGCACTGACGAAAGTTTCTTATGTTCTATCGCAAAGCAAAGCTGAGTGGTTCATATAAATGTTTAGACAGCACGATGTCAATCTGCCTCGAATCTGACATGACTCGAGGTCGTGTCAGATTCGAAAAATCAAGAAAAAAAGTTCGTAAAGTTTGTGATGCCTTCAAGAGGTTCTTGCGCAATCGGTTTTTGGATTTTTTTAGGTTATCTAATGTACGTTTCGTCCGGGGTGAGTACTCTTTCCTCGGCCTGCCACCTTGTCTCTTTGGGGTTGCCATCGTGCCAGCCGTGGACCTCGATGAGGCTGCAGCTCCCATTGGTGTCTCTAGAGTGACATCTGTTCGAGAGAGGAAATGACTCAGAAATTGAACTCGCATTAAGCTTCAACTCAAGCTGAACATGGTGCCACCAATTTCAAGAGTTGCCTACTAGAGGCAGTAAACGGACGCTGAGCGTTCCATATTGCTTTCATGTCTAGAAAAAACCGTCCAGTACAAGCTCAGTTCCTCACCAAGGTGGGGCTCCACTTGCGCCTCCTCCTGCAAAGTGGCGGCAGTTGGCGGTGGTGAGGACGGGCGAGCTGAAAAAAATGGGACGAATGCATCTTGTGAGTTCACTAAACGGAATATGGTGCTACTGATATCAAGAGTTGGCTAATAGAGCCAGTAAACGGACGCTGCGCGTTCCATATTGCTTTCATGTCTAGAAAAAAGCATCACGTACAAGCTCAGTTCCTCACCAAGGTGGGGCTCCACCTGCGCCTCCCCCTGCAAAGAGGCGGCAGTTGGCGATGGTGAGGACGGGCGAACTGAAAAAAGTCAATGAATTTATACTAAATTGATGCCAACAGATATGAGCAGATTAGTATAAAAAGAAGGCCGTTCCTAGCTTGAGAATTATAGTGCAGAAACTAATATGAAATATTATTTACCAGAACTGGGGCTGGCAGGTGAGTCGCAGCTCCCCATAAGAATTCTGAATAATATAACCATAACAGATCAGCTTCTCCAAACCAAATATGAAATAACCTAATATTGTACTGAGACAAGCTCACCTGGAGGAACAAGCTCTTGCAGTCTCGGGTCGGTTACTTGAACCAAAGGACATGCATTCGGCCGCAAACGTATCCTCCTGTGGCTCGCAAATGCTGTATTCCTGAAGTGCGCGCTGCACAGCCGGCGCTCGTGCAGCTTGCTCATGGCCAAAGCTTCGAACTCCGGTCGGTTCGCGTACGTGATCCATTTGACTGCTCTGTCGGGATGATTGCAAAGTATATATTTTTATGCTTGCATTTCCGACTCCAAAATTACAAAAACTTAGAGGCTTACCTGTCGTCTGTCGAAAACCGGAACTGTCTGTATTCCGAGTTCTCCGTTGGATTATTGCACCATCTCGCAGAGCAGTACCTTCCGTAAGAGTGAGGCACTGCCATAGCGACAAACTCGGTGTTCAAAAGAAAAACAAACTTTCCCGCTAACACGCACTCAAAACTTTACCGAGCGAAACGCGCCGCGCGCACTGCGAGAGCGAGGCGCGCGATCGTTTAAAGAGCTACAGAAAAAAGTAACAATCATGAATGGCCGAAAACTTTTCCCGTGTTTGTTTTCATGCATGGTTTTCCGTGAGGGCGTCGCCATCTTGAAATGCGGAACTTCCGGTACGCGTGGAAATGTCGCTTTGTTCTCGCCACGGCGGTGGAAAGTGTTTACATTTTAATCATAATTCCTTTTTTTGCTTCCCTATATTTTTTTACGTGTTATACGTTGTAATCTCTTGCTTTTTTTGGCCCACACACCGGATATGGGGACAGCGAGGCTAGGTACGAGGGTGCACAAAGAATAGGTCATTACTAGTATGGTAACCAATAGCACACATCCAACTCGAGCGCTCGAAAATGTAGCGGCAAATACCCGCATAGAAGTCTGGGGCCTGTTGAATAGAGAGAGAACAGTAGTTCTCTTGTATGGATGGACGTACGACAAAGAAGCCTACGTAGTGGCGCCGCACTTTGGCCATCACAGAAACTCCGGGAGCTGCATTCGCCTGGCCCGGTGATTTTCTTTCCTTGAATGAAAATAAATAGTCACGCAGCTCGTATTCAGATATCAAAGGAAGAAAAGCGGAAGCCTCAGTATGTGCATGCAGTGTAAGAGTAGCATCGTCACTATCGTGGTCTGCCCCGGAGATACGAGCAAAGAAAGTGTTGAAGTCATCAATTGTTTTTTGGGTAACCGGCGCAAATGACTTATCTATCATATCGTCAATCGAAAGACGTTTCGTTCTCCCTCGAATACGATTAGCCAACTCCCACGTTTTCGCGGTATCAAAACGATTGCTTTCAAATTCTTTTTTGAAATATTTACGCTTAGAGGAACGAAGTAGGGCGCATGCTCTATTTCTTGCGATTTTGAACTCGTTTTTCAACGATAAATTCTTTGGCGAATGTTTACACCGTTTCCAGAGGAAGTCTTTATAATTTATGGCGGATAAGACTTCTGGCGTAAGCCATTCCTGGTCAGGCTGACGTTTTTTTATTATCACCTTTTTTGTACATAGGGATGAAAATTCTGAGAACAAATCAACTAACCTGTCGTACAGCTTTGGTGCCTCTACCGTACTTAACAAACCATTCCAGTCATAGTTATCTATTAATTTATCGAACTGTACTTGATCTGTTATTGTGATTTCTTTCAACGATTTATCCGAGTCCTTCACCTTGTTTTTAGAACTTATCTGGCAAGCTATAAAGTAATGATCTGCTAATTTTTCGGATACCACTGCGGCTTTCACAGTACTGTCAAAAGTTCTTATATTAACATGATCAATGCACGTTGAAACCAATTTGTCTCCCAATAATTCTTCTCTAGTTGGTGCCTGTATTACGCTTTCGATGCCGTAAGTAGCCATTAAGTTAAGATAATTGCACACGATGTGGCGTGAGGAATCCATAGTATTTATATTAAAGTCGCCTACCAAACACAGCTGACTTATCGGGCTTAGTTCCGATAGAGTCTTATCGACTTCCTCAAGAAACAGGTTCGCGTTACTTGACGGGGGGCGGTAGATTGAAATGAGGACTACAGAAAAATCTTGGCAGCTTATCTGGAGACCTATGCACTCAGCTTGCGTCATTGTTATTGTAATCTGACTTGCGTACCAAATGTTTTTGACAAACACACATATCCCTCCCCCTACCAGATGTTCTTGTAAATGCAAAACGATCATAGCCAGGAATAGAAAAAAGAGTTGTCATTTCTTCATTTATATTAACCTCAGTAAGAATAAAAACGTCCATAATCTTGCCTAGGTCACGAACTACAACCATAAACTGATCCCAATATTTTCTAATACTTCTTATATTAACGTGGAACACGCTAAACGAAACATCCGAAGACTCTTCAAAATTAGTTTTAAGTAATGAGCAATTTAGGAACTGAAAACAATTCATGGAAGCACCTAGATAATTGTGTCCAAGTCTGAAAGTTGGTTAATCCGCAACAGCGACGACCCGTCGTTTTTCCTCGCGAAGATCTTTCCGTTCTTTACCCACGCGAATTTGTATTGTTTTTCCTTTGCCCTCTCCCTGACCATCCGGAACAATTCGCGGTTTTGCTTTGTCAGGTTGTCGTTAAAAAAAGTTTCGGAACAGCCGCAGCCTGAACAAGATCACGCAGCTTGCCACGCGCGCCTAGCCAGCAGTCTTTTACCTCCTTCGTGCTGAATTTAATTAGTACTATTGGAACCAACCCTGGTTTAGCGGGGAGACGATGCGCTGCGAGAATATCTTTGACATCGAAGTTTGGCAGCCCCAGTTTAGTTGCCAAGTCGGTTATTCGTTGTTTGAGATTTTCGTCTGGTAATGTCGGCAGCCCGTGAATCTCCAAGTTTGAGAGACGAGTGTACTGTTCTCCGTTATTGATTTCGTCTCGCAAATGCTGAATCGTCTCTGCTTGGCGATTCACGGTTTCCCGCAGTTCGTCGTGTTCGCCTTCCAGTTCCTTAATCTTGCTTTCATTTTTTGTCGTTTCCTCTAGCACAGCGTTGTACTTTACTGACAGCCCATCCACTTTAGTTTCCATTTCCAACATGTGAGCTTCTAGTCTCTCTACTGTAGGTTTCAACGTTAATAGTTCGTCGACCTTAGCAGGCAATGACAGGAGGGTGTCTACGCTTGCCTTCATTGCCAACAGAACATCAAGTTTTTCCCCAAAAGACTGAAGCTGAGTTGAGACCACTGTTTGACACTCCAACGGCGTGTTCTGCGAAGAAGTCGCGGCACTTTGAGATCCGCCTCTGTTATCCTGCGTACGGCAGGTCTTACAACGCCATTTCTCTCGCTTTGTCTGTCCCATGCCTGTAAAGGAAGTTTCCGTAACTCCCGCACAAGACAGGCCCAAGTGATACCCATTCTGGCATACTGAGCAGGTCAAACATTTCTTGTCACCAGCAATCTCTGTGAGACATGCTATACAGTCTTTCACTGCAGACATGGTATACGTACAACACTTCAGTCGGTGGCAGAGAGAAAAAACAGATTTAAACCGATTTTGAAACGAAATCTCACCTGGCGAAAAAATACAAGTGACTGGGTGAGTGAACTTGCTCACAGCGGTTTCGCCACCGACTGCGACGATGGCTCCGACGAAGCCGCCTTTTAACCTCTTCTGATGAGTGGCGCGACGAGCATGAAGCTGACGTCACTTGCGATGCGATGGCCGGGGGCGTGGCGGGAATCAACAACACGTCTATATGCTGACGCCGTTGAACATCGTCACGGTAGAAACATGTGGTCCCCGGGAGCGCAGCAACGTCACCATGCAGATTCTGGCGAAAAAATACAAGTGACTGGGTGAGTGAACTTGCTCACAGCGGTTTCGCCACCGACTGCGACGATGGCTCCGACGAAGCCGCCTTTTAACCTCTTCTGATGAGTGGCGCGACGAGCATGAAGCTGACGTCACTTGCGATGCGATGGCCGGGGGCGTGGCGGGAATCAACAACACGTCTATATGCTGACGCCGTTGAACATCGTCACGGTAGAAACATGTGGTCCCCGGGAGCGCAGCAACGTCACCATGCAGATTCTGGCGAAAAAATACAAGTGACTGGGTGAGTGAACTTGCTCACAGCGGTTTCGCCACCGACTGCCTTGCGTTTGATTTTATCCCCTCGAAGTTTGAGTCCTGCAGTGACCTGGCGGCCTTTTCGGCGCCCCCTATGAATGGCGCCCTGTGCGGCTGCACAGATCGCCCACCCCAAAGGCCGGCCCTGACTTGGACGTCACCGAAGCAGGAACGGACAGTGCTCGCCTCGTCGTGATATCTTCAAGCGCAGCGGAGCCACCAATGTAATGTGACGTGTCTATGCACATCAAGTGTTCTCGTCAAGTCAGGCTTCTACGGTGTACGTGACGTCTAACGAGATTTAAGAGGATGATTGACAGAAGTTACTGTAGCATTTCGCTTTCAGTGCCGGACAGGAAGCGAAGCCTTCTGGACGTTGGTTGCGGGCCCACAACCTACAACGTGTTCCCAGCCACGAAGCGCGTGCAGGACGTCGTGCTCAGCGATTTCGTGCTCGGGAACAGGGTGGAGGTGGAAAAATGGCTCAAGAATGCTCCCGACGCGCTGGACTGGTCCTGCTATAGCGAGTCTCTGGCGAGACTGGAGGGATTCAGGTAACGAGCTTCAGATTTCGAGAACAACCCTGGGTCACCGCGGTAAAACGTGCACTGTACTTATTCTATGCAGTTAGAGTAGCAGTAAAATAGTTTGTTAAGTCCTCCTTTTCGGACTCAGCATTCGTATGGTTAGTACGCATTGAAATAATTATTTCTTTTATGGCTTGCTTGCTACTCCCATGGGGCGACCTCAAGCAGCGTGGTAATTCATACCGTGAAGCATTTTTTAGACATTTTTCAATACTTCAGCCTAAGACAATGGAAAAATAAAACAACGTGCATGAACACACACCGCGTGTGTGTATGTCCGTCATTTTATTTTTTCTTGTCTCGATTTGAAATATAGAAGTTATTCACCAGCTTGCCTGCGCTTTTATTTCTTGATAGACATTCTTTTTGGTTACACAGAACGAATAAACAAACAGTACCTTGTCAGGCCTTGTTTGTTTTTTTTCTGCGTACCCCGACTGCCAGCCGCTTTTTGGTTCATTTAGACATTCTATGCTTGGTCACTCGAACCGGTTAAAAGCTCCTTTCTAAAAAAGTGCACTCTAAGAAAAAGAAAAAAGTAGTAACGGCGCGTTTTCCTTTTTTCTACCGACGCGCTCCCAAGCGGACACGAGAGGAAGGGAGGAACGAGACGTTTTTCACAACGACGAAAATAATCCCTGGAGAAGGGGAACAAAAGGGACAAAGGACAAACACATATCTCCAAACACAGCTATGTGACCGGTGCGCGACCGAAAAATCCGCCTGGTCCGGGCATGGAACCCGGGACCAGACTTGTACACGTTACTGAAAAATAGTAAGGAATTACATTTACAATTACTCAAGGCTAAATTGTAATTTATTACAATTACAATTACCCTCCCATAAAAGTAACTGACCGTTACCCCAAAAAGTAATCCGTTACTTTCGTGGCGTTACTTTCAACATTATTGTCCTCAAGTAAGAAACAAAGGGAAGAGGGTTATTCAAGTTCTTATTGTTGCAACCTGTTCCATTTAATGACCTTGAGTATTTTGAGCAACAGCTGGCTCTCGAAAGTCTCGTCAGACATTTTGCGTTATTTCTTACTCAATATGTCGACTGCTACGCTGAACACCATTTGAACTGAGGCACTGGATGGGAGTGCCATATTGTTCCTCACGAATGCTTCATGCTCTGCATTGAGCTTTTTCAGCGAAGCAATGGAAGTACTATTTACCTCGAATGTAGAGCAAAGCTTCGTCGTTGCAGCCGTTGCCTGATATTCGAGAGATTTAGTAGATCGTTCCGATACCTCCGATACCCGCGATAACGGTACCCGATAACGATATGATGCATGCGCAAAGACGGCGGCGAAGTATCGGATATCGTTATCGGAGTCATCGGACCGATCTACTAAAATTCTCCATTGTCTAAATCGCGAAGCTGTGGAAGTCATCATACATCTAGCCAAAACTAGAATAAGAATTGATTTATGTCCATCTTACTATACCGACATATATTGCCAGACAATAGCAAAACATAGTTGTAACAGTAAGGTGATAATTAAATAATAAATAAGGTTTGGCTCGATATTCTTCTTCCTTTGGTTCTGAACAGGTCGAGCCTCGGTTGAGACGTTGGTGAATAAAAAAAAGTTTCCAGTATATAAATATAAGTAATAAAAAAAAAAAGGACACTCATAACAACAATTAATTAGAACGTCGGTTAAAACAAGGAAATGTAAACGCACGTTTGCCGTGTGTACCTTTCTTGGTGCCGTTCAAAAACGCACGGAGCACGAACCGACTGCAGTTTACTCCGGTGTTCTCCAGATAGACGTCCGCTGATGCCACGGGCAGCGAAGGGCAGAGTACTAAGTAAGCCGCGCTATGGCCCCACTCACGAGTTTCACTCTCTCCTCAAGCCCAGAATATCAAGTCTACGTCAGCCACCATTATGTTTTATTTGTAAACATATCTGCTTGAGATAAGATGCGTCCTGCTGGGGCAAAACAGGAAGAAGAAGAAAGGAAGACTATTACCATTTTCCAAGTGCTCGCAAAAAGCTGACTCACAAAAAGGGTGACTGAGATGCAGATAACCTGGCTGGAATTCACAAATAAAGTGGGCCAACCCTAGAAGTTGGACTACAAAAAAGTAAGTAGCTTTTAAAACAGGGTCAAATAATGTGAAAGATGCAGAAAAAAATACATCCTGTTTTATAAGAGAAGATGATAAGTGTGCAGCAACGAACGAGGATGCTTGTGGCAATAACACCTTCACATATTATCACATCTCTTTTAGTGGATTTTAGGGTAGACGGAGCGTTGTCTCGTGTTGTGACATTATGAAAATGGTCGTAGTCACTATAACCGAGAAGGACATTGTTAATTCTTGTCTGTGCACTTACCGCCTCGAGCTTCTCGAAGAGGCACACAATCACTTGGTGTCCTCCTCTCCCCGTCTTCGATCGCAAAGAAAAAACAAAGCGGAACTAAAAAAAGCGGATATAACTTGCCCCCCCCCCCCTTTTTTTTTTTTTTTGTAGAAATGTTTATTTGGATTTTTTGACATTGTTGTTAGGGTCTAAAAAAATAGATTCAGGGGCTTGGTGTTGCAAAAAAAGGCTTTGCGGAACTGAAGAGTGCCAAGCCTCCCTTTGCGCTGGTCAATTCGCGTGACAGTGTCACTGCGCTCAACTTTACCAAAATGAAAAACAAAACCTTTCTTTAGAAAAGGGGGGGGGGGTTGGTCCTGAAAAAAAATGTAACGGATTACAAGGAATCCGTTACGTAAAAAATGTAAGGGAATTACTTTAAAATTACTCTAGAAAATATGTAATTATTCCGTTACTAAATTACTGATAAATGTAAGGGATTACAAGTAATTTCGTTACTTGTAACGGATTACGTACAAGTAAGTCTGCCCGGGACCTCTCCATTTCCAGTGGAGCGCTCTACCAACTGAGCTAACCAGAGGTTAGACGTGAATAGAGCAAACGGGTTTATCAGCAGCCACCAGTCTTACACCAACAAGGGTGAAGCTTGCAATTTAAGGTTGTGATTATAATGCAATTAAATGAAAAGGTGCAAGCGAGCTGTACATGAATGACGAAAATAATCCCTGGAGAAGGGGAGCAAGAGGGACAAAGGACAAACAGGAATCTCCAAACACATCTAGGTGACTGGTGCGCGACCGAAAAAATCCACCTGGACCCGGACCAGGCGGATTGTGGCATCCGGCAGATAGACCGTTGTGTTTTGGACGTTTGCGGATTAAAATACCGCGGACGTCCCTCTTCTGATAGTCTCTGTTTGTGTCAGAATTTGAAGCATAAACAGCTGCATAGATTCTAAAGCCGCATTAGAAAAGAATGCCAATTTAAAGACGTCGTAATTTGAAGGGAGCGGGCTGTTTTTGGTGTTTGTATTCGGCTACGTCGAAGCCTACTACTACCAGAACTTGTGGGGTCGTAAAAACGGCTGAGTTTTTCCTCTCGTGTGTTATTTACCTCTGGCGTGTGACTAAGGGATACGAATTTCACGACATTACTTCCGATCAGCTGTTCAGCGCGAATTGTATATGTACGCTTTGGAGATTTGCGTGTAAACGTGCAGTAGATATTAGTGCCGTTATTTTTGCAGTACCTGACACAGCTTCGCGGCAGCAGAGTTCGAATTGTGAGACACTCTCGTTGTCTATGTGAAACAAGTTCATTTGTTATAGTGCATGATGCAGAAACATGCTTGTTAACGTGTACATGAGCGCGTTAAGTTAAATTAGCTTTATGTTAAGTACTCTTTCTTAACGTTGCAGTTGGACTTAAAATAAATTCATGATGATGTCGTCTTATTGATGTCATTAAGCTTCTGCGATCTAGTTCAAGCCAAAATAAAGACATTTTTGGCTACCTCACTGGGCCCCTGATAACGCGACATAGGAAGGCTGTTGTGCAAATACCACTGTGGAAACTTCAGTTCCCTACTTCTTAGCTTATTTGCTATAACGTGAATGCCCTTCTACGCGAGAGACACCAGTCGCAAGTTAGGGATGACGGACAAGCTAGCAGTAGCCATAAAGAAAGCCCGGCTTCTGTGATGGTCAACTACAAGTACTTTCAGCCTTGGTATTTTGAATTCTGGTCGCGATTTTTTTGTGGAAAAAAAATAAACGTTGCACAGTATTCATCTTAAATTTAGCCTTGCCAAAAATTTGTTGTTGCAGCAAATAAAGGCAGAAAACGTATTTTATTAGTTTTCCTGTGGCAAATAAGTGGAGGCGTTTATCGAGGACAGTATACGGCGCTGAGAACGCATGCAAGGTCTTGATTGTGGGTGTAGGTCATTGACGAATATGAGAGACATAAGCTTCTACGACATTCATCCCGTTTTACTTTACACGAGCATAATACCGCACTCGGAAGCTCGACCCGAAGCTAAGGCACCAACTCTCCTATCCTTTGCACCAGGCCATCTAAAATCGAAAAAAAAATCATTAAGCGTGCATATTTACAGTCACGTGGCTTTAGCAGAATCTAATTACAGAGTCTATTTCTTAAACAGTAGAGCGGAAGGGCCGCCACGTGCCGCCGACTGCTTGATTTCGCAATGAAAAGCCGGCGTCCCGAGCTTACCAGAGCTTGGCCGGCCTTGCGGAGCGGGTGGGCTGCGATGACAGCGCCACCACGCTCGCACAAACGGACGGTGCCGGATTTCTGAACCGCGGCTAAAGCGAAGTTTCTCAACCGAGCCGATCTATAGTAGGTTACAAGTCAAGAAGGTAGCGGCAAATGCCCCTCAAAGGGAATCACATATCCCTCCGCCACCTCCGCATCCAATAGCGTCCCATCGTTTCCGTGACATCGCGGCCAACGCGCGATGAGGGTCTTGCCTTTCTGTACATATTTGCTTTATCTTTCGACTTTGACTTAGCGTTGTGGAAGCCACGAGAGGGAGATTAGAGTCTTCCCCTCCGATGGAAACAAAGCCAACTTTCGGGGATGGGCTTCCCCCTTCGATGGATACAAAGACTGCTTTCAGGGGCTCGCGTTCCCCTCCGATGAATACAAAGGTCGTTTTCTTAAAAAAGTGGGATCGGAGACGAGTTGGCATCACTCTGTAGCCAATATGTATTCATTGAAGCGGAACAAGGAGCGTTTCCAGTGAACTCTTCTTTCGACTGCCGAGGGATTTGAAACCGGCGCATCACGCTTGTGGCAGGAGCTTCTCCTGCCTTCTTGACTTGTAACGTTGGGTTTTGCTGCCGGGTACCGTGTCTTCTATGTCGAGTTCGGTTCCGTTTTACGCCGAGTGCCAACCGGCAATCAACGTGGTTTTGCATTTCTGCGTGTCAGCAACAAAGCAGCAACATCGCGATGGCAGTGCTGTGCGCTATGAACGAAGATGATTCCGTGTGCTCTTGTATCAGTGGTGTAACAGCAAGATGAGATAACGTAAACTGTCGGGCATTGATGCCGCTGAAATCGGGTCTTGATAGGAAGGGAAAGAGTGTTTCAGGTTGGCATTCTGCTTTACATTAAAACGTTGAAGGCCGCTTCAGGGATTACGGTGCAATCGATTGGCCTTGCGGATAGTCATGTTTGAACGCTGGTCTGAACCGTAGCTCCTATCGTACAGTGGCCAATGTGACTGTCGTCTGCGATGTCATGTTGAACCCTCCCCGAGAGTTATAGCGATCTGGGTGAAGGACTGAACAGTCTCGGATATATGATGAAAAAACGTATATTTACATTTTGGAACTTTAGCCTCAAAAAAGGATGGCATGTAAAATCGACAAAAAGAAAAGCTGCTTTTTTTTCTATTCAAATATACTACGTTTCCTGGAGAAACTGCTTTCCAAGTGGCGCGCTGGGATGAGCGCTAGAAGTTTTCGAGCTCACAACGGCATAGCTCCGTACACTTAACACCTGCTGCAAGTCGCGCCTTTGATTGAATTCATGTTGATCGAAAAAGCGATTTCTCTGGCCGTGAAGCGTTGCTTCCAGCTGAGTGAATACCCCTCTACGAGAGATTAATTCAAGACGACGATTGCAGCCGCACACGAAGAGCACAAACAGGGAAAGAAATTCTACGATAGAAAAAACTGGCAAAGGCCTGCTGTGGGGGAAGCAAACACGTGGCCTGGAACCGCAGTGGTGCGGCTTTTTCTTTTTGACTTTCAAATATTGCCGCGCGCGCAGCTGACCAAGTAGTCAGCATCACTCGTGGTCTAATTTAAAAAAAAAGCGCACTCGCGCTTGCCTTTAACGTAAAAAGCCAGGGTTCGATGCCTGGCCGCCGTTTTACATTTTTGTTGACTCTAATTTTCTGGTAAATTCAAGACCTGTGTTGCTGATTCGAGGTTAGAATGTTCTACGCGCCGAACTTTCTACGCATGATTGTTCCAGAATCCCACGTGTGTACGCGAGGCAAGTAGTTTTCGCCCATGAGACTTTCATTTTGTCTGGCCGTGGCGAGGGGGGGGGGGAAGGGGGGTTGTCGCCTTGTCAGGCATGCCGATGCCTTTTGTGGCGGCCTCCCAGACAGCTGTATTCCTCGACGGTTGTCTAAATACAATTTGATTTGATTTGGATTTGATTTGATTTGATTTGATTTGATGATCCGTCTCGCCCGAGCGCTCGATCCTGCTGTTTCGCCGACACCGACGCCTGCGACGCTAACTTACAGTTTTTTTTTTTGGTTTTGGGCACTAGTTCGCCCCATTAAACGTTTTCAGTTTCCTCAGTTATTCCTTGTTTGTCACCTCGTCAATCCTGACAATATCTACGACATGAGCGCTTACTTCTTACGAAGGGGTTCATCCCCTGAGCCGTTCAAAAATACTTTCAGAATTATGGTATTACTGAAAAAAAACAACACTGGGAATAATATTTGTTCGTTAGGTGCTCACCGAGGAAATCAGTACCTTCAAAACGACGGGTATAAAAGACGGAGACGCAGAGGTCGGAAGTAGTGATCGGGTTTGTGTTTTGTTGCTTTGATTGGTGTATATGCCATGTTTGTACGCGCTTGTTTTATATGTTCAGCTGATGCTTGTGGTACGCGTAATGTATCTATTGTGTGCATAACAAAGGTGCTCAAGGCGCAATTATGAGCAAATAACAATATTTTGTAACACATGAATTGGGCGGTACCTAGCGCCACTTGTTGAAAAAAGTTTGACTAGAGAACCTCGGACGTTCTGGCGCTATGCTAAAACCCACATGCGCGACAATGCACAAAACTTATGCTTACGTGAATCAACTGGCTATTTGTCCTCGCCAATTGACATAGCTAATCGTTTCTCTGATTACTTTAATCACTTCTATTCTATTTTTAGGACTGCCGGTGCATCAGACAACATTAACAACACAGACTTTTTTATCTGCTTTTACTGTCGATGTCTCGGAAGTCCTTGAGGTGATAAAAAAATTAAAACCTAACTTCTCGACGGGAATTGACGGTGTACCCAATTTTATTATTAAGGCTTGTTCTAATATATTTGCCCCCCTTTTGGAACATATATTTAACCTATCTCTCATGAAGGGAATTTTCCCTAGTTTGTGAGGGTCTTCTTTAGTTGTGCCCATATTCAAAGGTGGTGATCCGTCACTAGTTAGTAACTATTGTCCCGTTTCGTTATTGTGCGGTTTGCGAAGGTTTTTGAAATGGTCATGCATAACCGGATCTCAAATTACCTCAGTCAAAAATTAGTCCTTTTCAGCATGGTTTCCTAAAAGGAAAGTCCGTTGAAACAAATTTGTGTTCTTTTCTAGATTTCTCTGTGCCCGTAGTCACAAAAGATGCCAAATTGATGCCGTATATTTTGATATGTCGAAGGCCTTTGACCGTGTAGATCATACTTTACTCCTCTGCAAACTTTCTTTTTATGGCTTGTGCCCAAAGCTTTGTGAATGGTTCCGGAGCTACTTGAGTTTACGCAGTAATACTGCTCTTGTTGGCAACTCTTTTTCGAAGTGTTTTACATCAACTTCTGGTGTACCCCAAGGTTCGAACCTGGGACCACTGTTGTTTATTTTGTTTGTAAACGATATAGTATCATGCGTTAATCACTCAAACGTCCTTCTTTTTTGCTGACGATATAAAACTCTTTTTTAAATGTTAAAGACCATACTGATTGTACTTTATTGCAAACTGATATTGGTGCAATTTCTGAGTGTTGTAGAAAAAATGCTTTGTCCCTAAATCCTGAAAAAACTAAAGTGATTTCTTTATATAGAAAGCGGGACGTTTTCTTTTACCCTTATGTGCTTGAGGGAAATGTGATAGATCGTGTATCTCTGGTAAGAGACCTTGGTGTCTATATTGATAGTACTCTATCATTCACCTGCGCACGTTTCTAAGATTGTTGGATCAGCGATAAGAAAGTTGGGAATGATCACTCGTTTATCTAGTTCTTTCATTTCACCATTATCTGTAGTGCGTCTGTTCTGTAGCCGTGTACGCTCAGGACTTGAATTTGCTTCAATTAGTTGGAATTCACTAGCTTTAACACAAGTTGAAATCATTAAACGGGTGCAGAAGAAATTCATGCGAATTATTTATGACCGATACATTGGTCGGAAACTGTTTTTAGTTACGATTTGTTGCTGTCATTATTTAACCTTGAAAGGCTATCAACGAGGAGGGCTGTTAGAGACATTCATTTTCTTCATAAGGTAGTGCATGGTACTGCTAATACTGAAAATTTACTGATGAATATAGACTTTCATGTGCCATTCAGAGCTTGTCGCCATTTTTTAACATTTTATCCCACTAGAATTTGTGAATCATCGCCATTGTGTCGGATGCAGTCTGCCTATAATATTATATGCGATTGTGACGTTGATATTTTTCTTGATTTTGTTAGCTTCAAGTCGGCCTTGAAAAAAGTACATTTTATCCAACAAAGAGTAAGTGTAGGCTTGTATTGGCTCTGCAAACTTGTATTGTCCTTACAAATGTGTGTGTAAGTTTGTGCATGCTTGTATTTTAAATAGTATTGATGAAACACGAAATGACAGTGCACCACAGAAAAGGCTTTACAGCTGTTTGTGGGCACTAAAGAAAAATAAAACATTATTATT
>JAZHYW010032187.1:0-56432 GCA_037355805.1 Ixodes ricinus | reverse complement strand
ATCATACCTTCCGTTCAGTTACGTATTCTAGGTGGTATTGGTTGGGCGCCTTTTCTATACTCTTTTCACCTATGAGATGTACCGCAGGAAAGGCTACAAGCGCGAGCTCCTTGCTCTATAGGGCACATCTCGGCGGCACAAGCTCTCGTGCGTTAAGAGTAGGCCCCAACGCTATGAGCTCGCGCTTCTGGCCTTGTCTGCGGTGCAACATAAGGTGAAATGGAGTATAGCTTTCAGCTCACAAGACCACTCCCGATGTGCAGCGCCTCCACGGCAGATGGGAGAAGTTCTCCTCTCACGCGCGCTCTTTGTTTTCCGGAAAAAATCGGCAGGCCGCACCAACAGGGGGATCGAGAGGCAGTGGCATAAGCATCCAAAGAGAAGGCATTCTAAGTAAGATTTATTTATATGTACTCGTAATTAGGCGCAAGTAATGGTAACAACCGACATTTACCAAGCTGCTTTAGATGCTTTGCAGCTGCTGCGCATGGGCACCACCATAACCGACCTTCAATTTTTTGTTTCCACTTTTTTTGATCACTTCGCTCCATCATTATAACAGAAGGACAGGTCATTGCCATTTGAGATTGGACTGTGTCCTTCTCCCCAGTATTGGCTTTTGTGAAAACTCGTCAAAGCCCACTTCAGTGGCTCGGCGCTTCGGTAAGTGGTAAGACAAGGGTAGGTCAAGAACGGTGGCTTGTAATTTGGCGCGTGTGTAAAGCGTCTTTACTCCGTTCAGCCCTAAGCAGCTCAACATCACAAGCATGAGTGCACGAGGTCGCTGCTTTGAAACGTTCTCCCGCAGATCGAGCACTTGCGCTATACTTCGTTTCAGCTTGGGTCCAGACGCAGTCGATGCTACAAGCGCGAGCATGTGACCCTGGACAGTGCTTGCACTGCACGAGCGCGCGTGCTTGGCAGGGACGCTGAAAGCCCGGAGCTCGCGCTTGTAGCATCGACTGCGTCTGGACACAAGCTGAAACAAAGTATAGAAATGCACTTCTCAAGCTAATGCGCGGGCTAGCTCGCGCTTGTAGCTCTCGGACGCGTATTTGAAAAAGCTTGTGAAGTCAACCGGTCAATTTCGGCGTTCTGGTTGGTGTGTTTTCAGGGACATCACATATCGCCTGGTTCAGGCGGAGAGAGAGAAGAGCGAAGAGGACGAGAGGTGAGGCTTAGGTAAACACACCTCAGTGATTCACGCGCTAGCCTTTAGCCAGCTCCCAGGTTTTCATACTTTTTCGGGTAGGAAAATGTGGGGCCGACCAAAGGCTAGTGTGTGAATCGCTGAGGCGTGTTTACCTAAACGTCATACCCCGACACCATTTTTCTCTTCCCCCGTAAACAAAACGCGCCAGTCAAAGTGCCGAAATTGTACGGTTAACTCACTTCATATGCTTCTCCGAATACGGATCTAGGACCTTGCGATCCGCAGCCCGACGCCTTTGCTCGGTTTCACGGGGGAGAGGGCGATAGAGAGTGCAAACAGCAAGACAAGGCGTGACACATGTGAGCCTGCTGAAACAGGCGACTGTCGGCGCGCGCAGCTGGCTCCCGAATAACGCAATGTAGCATGGGATACCACAACGTCACAGGGCATATCATAACGCAACTAACGGATAGTCAATGGGGTATGACGCAGTAACGTATGACAAAAGAGGGGGGGGGGGTGACCCTCTAGGCCTCTTCCGCGACCCCCCGTCCTTCTGTCGCTCATTGTTAGTTGAAAAGTTCTCACTGTATTAGAAAAAGGGACAAATGCAGCAATAAAACAAACTGACACCAAATGGAAGTTTCTACCTAAAGCAAACACCCTCTTCTGATACTCCTTTTTTTCTTCTCTTTCAACATTCTTGCGCCGCCGCCATCAAGTTAGCTCTGTGTTTCATTCGAGTTCAGTGTTCAGCGCACGCGCCTCTCTTCCTTCTTTGTTTCTCTTTAATTTTTTTTTCAACATTCCACAGCTACATAACAAACACAAACTAGTGCCACCGCGTCGCCGCGGTCCGAGTCAATCGCTGTTTGATACTTGAGGCGGAGTACCGTTTAGCTGTCGTTTTGCAGCTCTTAGCTGGCCACCTGGTCCGCCTCTCTTCTGCCTGGGGCAGTGAGTGCGATACGCTGCTTTTGTTTGTCGCGTATGTATTTGTGCTGCCGGTGCTGGTACAAAGATATGCGTCCATCTTTTGACACTGTGCCCCTCTGTCTTCGTTCACATAAGCTTAGACTAGAAGGCGGTCTAGAATCAATAAAGAGATCACGGCGCCAACTGTCATTGAAACAAGCGAGACTGACACACGGTAGCACTGCTTAAAAGAGCAAGTTGATTTGTAGTCAACTTCGAGTGTGCTCTTTTTTCTGACGCTGGTTAGTTTTGCAAGGCAAGGCACAGTCCTGCTTTCTTCGTACTCTATGGGCAGGGTTAAGGCGTTAGCTTGCAAAGTGTCGGCGTCACTCTTAGTCCCTTATCCGAAAGTTGGCGCTCCTCTTCCCGAAATTCTGCCGCCCGCTTCTAACCATGAATACGCCACTGAAGCTTTCCAGTTGCTGAACTGTCACTGCACGAAGTGTGCAGGCGGCTTCGGATACTTCCAGACAGAAGTTCTGTATCCTTGTGTCTACACATCTCTACGATATCGTAGCAGCGTGCATATTGAACGACATTGACAGCCCTGGCCGTGATATGGCAACGAAAGGGCAGAGTGGCTGTTGAGAGAGGAAAAGCCACTGGAAATTTCGGGAAATGTCGGGAGTGCAGCAGTAGAGAATCTTCAACGAGGAAACACCCAGAAACCCGAGAAATCTGGTAGGCGCTTGTTTGTATATAAATGTAAAAATGAAAATGACTTCCTTGTTATGAATGCCCGGGTGTATGTTTTCCATTTATCATTCGAAATCCAGTGTGAAAATGTTTGTTTAATAATAATCATTCAAAAATTGTGGCAAAAATAAAGTTCCTTGTGAAGTCGGTGGAGGGGGTATAATTTATCCTACTCCCCCCCCCCCGCCTTCTCAAAAGAAAAACCTGCGTACGCCGCTAGTATGACATCACGACTTAGCATAGCAGCCAATAGATAGATTAGCGGGTGTGATAAGCTTCTCCCTCGCGATTACTTCAGTTACACTCGCAATCCAAAAGCACTAGGGACTCAAGGCGTTACATGCACCCCAAGAAGAAGCCGAACCCTAACATTTTACTAGGAGAAAGAGAGAGATAACTTCTATTTAAAATGATCCTTGGTCCGCTGTCATCGTTGTGTGTTGCCGGCATCGGGAAACTGCCAATGATGAGGTGGGCGGCTTGGTCCCTCGAATGTAAAGGATGTGGGACACTAGATGGCGCCAGAGTCTAGGTTGTGCGTCACGGGGTGGGGTGGGTCCAGCTCTCCCAGCTAGCGGGCGTGAAAGGGGTTAGGAGGAAAAGGTTAGGTAGTAAGGAGATGACTGTGCACAGAGGACAGATTGGGACAGCCCCCGCACACCCGACAAGATGGGTATCCGCGACGTTTGTTCAACACGGTGTTGGACGGCGTCGTTGGGAAGGGTGAGCGTTTAGGCCTGTCTGATGAGGAAGAGTCATGACGAGAGAAGCGATGGGGCGCGGGCAGGGAGGCGCGCGCATCCCGAAGCAAGTCTCTCAGGCGCGCGCGGCGCTGCTTTCGCTGTTCTACACGGTGCGTCCTAGTTGCCATAGGTATCCGGCCATGGTGGTGGCGCTCGGTGTTGATGCCTCACGAGCAATGGTATGAGCTCGGTCATTGCCCGAGATCCCCTGGTGACGACGCGCCCTATTGAAAAATATCATTTTGTATGAGAAACATGTGTGTCCAATAAACAGATATGAATCATACAATATATATGAACATATAAGAACTATATAAGAAACTTGTGAAAAATTTTGTATATGATCTTATATATCATATATAGTTCTTACATAGTTCTTATATCTTCTTATATATCTTGTATGATTCATATGTATTTATTCAAGGCAAGAAATTTCTCATACAAATGACTTTTTCTACTAGGGCACCCGAATCCTTTAGGGCACGTGGGGAGGGGTGAGTGTTCATGTGAGAAGCTATTGGCCCTGGAGAAGCTAAAGTGGCGCCCCCCGGCGCGCACTCCTGTTGCGGTGGCGCAAGAAGGCCCCGGGATCACGTGACCGGCTACTGCTCTCCGCGTGTAGTTTGAGCGAAATTCTGTTTCCCGTCCTCGCTTACAAATATTTCTCTAGTTTGAATAATACGAGTGCTCTGCGGCTTCTTGAACGTAATGCCTTGGTCATAACGAGCGTCAGAGCTAAACCGTCGGCCGCAAGCAAGTACTCCAGTGCGGGCGACATTACCAGGACGAGCCAAAGCAAGAGCGCTCAAGCGGCTGAAGCAGAGCGCCGAACTCTTCCGAACGCGAGCAGAGGACCCGGAACGGTGCGCCGTACGGCGTGTCTAAAGAAACTTGGTTTTTCTCACTTTTTGCTTTGTGTTTGGTGCACATGGTCCGGAGGTTTCCCGCACGAAGGAGCGTGGCGGCGCAGCTTGCGCCATTGTTTTGGCAACGGTTATCGCTGCGTTTCGGCCGTCAGGGATGATGCTGACGTAGGCCCGGGCTACCATTGAAGGTAAGCGAATATGATTTTTGATCTCGACCGCGCGTCTCGTTACAACTGTATGCCCCTTTTCAGTTGTGCTGCCTGTGTAGCAGCATCAAAGAGTTCGTCGACATGCGGAGAAGTGGATGGATGCTAACGGCAGTATCCTTTATATCGAGCGGTAGCTTGCGCCACCTAACCTAGTGTTGTACGTCATTCAATTCCTCCCTAGATAATTGCCGCCAGTCTTCCAATCTCCTCTTTGTTATTAAAATGCACCTCTATCATCCAAGGCCTACGAAGCGTCAGTGGTCATGGCATCAAAAAAGCAGGGGAAGGCGATTCCTGCACTCTCGCGGGGTTATCCCTCTCAAACGTCAGCGCTGGGTTTCTGACCCGCACTATCTAGAGCTCTACGCTGAGACGGAAGAAACGCCGGAGACGCAGCATGCTCTTGCAAAGCCTGGGTGAAGTTATTGTTGCAGGGTTAACTCGTTCGGTAGCATGTCCCTTAGGCGGCCAGGGTGCTCTAAATCAGTCAATGGGTATGCAGCACGAGCCGGAAGCGATCCCACCGCGGGGTGGGATATCAATGGAACAAGCATAACGTTCCTCCTCCTCAAATTTACTTTGTGGGAGCCAAGCGGCGTCAGAGCGACAGTGTACGTACGTCCCGAATTGCTAGTCGCGCCTTCGAAGCGTGATATTTTCGCTACTGTTTATATTGGTGTAATTTAAAGCAGAATCACTCCGACCTTTAAAGTCAACACCGGGCCCTTGAGAGTTAAATAACTGATCCGTATCGGAATATTATAGTGTCGACTTTGATTTTATGGAGCACAGCGCATTTAGACTCTAACAACAGTCGTTAGCTGGATTGCGCCTTCATTGTTATAAAGGTATACGATTCTAATATCACTTAGAGCAGCATGTTTTTTTTTTTTACGATTTTACTGGCTAAACCTTGTGAAATGTTTGTTTTTTCTTCTGTTTATTCCGCTGTCAAGTTAATTACCGCAGAGCTTCAGCTTATTAGGGTGCCAACTTGCGCAGCTTTAGTTGGGTTTTCAAGTGATATTATTGAAGCTCTGCTAACACTTCTTGTCAAGCAGGATATGAAACTTTTTCTTTATTTTTTGCAGGTGAATAAGAGATCCACTTCTACTTCTCAAAAGGTGATCTCCAGGGATTGTTATAGGGGAAGTGTCTTATCGGTCAGCCAGCTCTAGAGAGCACACCGAGGTAAATCGTTCCTCTTTGACTTAATTAACAAACATTTCTCTTTTCAGTAATTTCACTCAACACACCATTTCGTGACCCTATTGAAAATTCTTATAGTGTATGAGAAGTCCCTCGCGTCCAATAAACACATATGAATCATACAAGATATATAAGAACACCAAGAACTATATAAGAACCATATGAGAACTATATAAGAACTATATGAGCATATATAAAAACACGCAAGCAAGCACCAGATGAGAAACTTCTGGAGAAGTTTCTTATAACTTTCTTATATGGTTCTGCTACATCTTATATAGTTCTTATATAGTTCTTGCGAAGTTCTCATAAGGTTCTCATATGTTCTTATATATCTTGTATGATTCATATGTGTTTATTGGACACGAGAAAATTTCTTACAGCAAATCGACTTTTTTCTACTAGGGGACATATGAGATTTCCTTTGCCATCTTGATAAAAATTCAAGATATTGCATCGCTGCTCCAAAACTAGTGAGGCAGAGGAATTGCGGGGCGCCTTTTGTCACTGATTAGCAGCCACGTGCTAGCTGCACCTGCATCTGAGCGGACGGGTAAACAGTTGTGCTACCAACTCTGTCCATCCTTCAAATATAGTCACTCTTCTTTTTCTCTTTTTGTAAATGCTTCTGCTTCAATTTCCTAATTGGGGATTAACGTCTAATAAACTTTTAAGCTAAATTTCAACGTACCAAAGGTGCCAAGAGATTTGGCCGACCAGAGTCGTTTCACTGAATTACCCAAGTCATCAGTAGGGATACTTCAACGAAATTTGAAATATGCCCGTCGAGTTCAGAACCAGGCTGAATATGATCCACAATATCCGGGAAATGACAATCGCACGTTTAGTATCGCGAGCCTGATGGCTGTATTTTCGTTATAAACGGCCTACTCTGGCAAGCGCTAGGAGAGCAGCGTATAGCGGAGAGCGCGTCACATCCGCGCGCAATCGCGACGTAGTTTGTCTCTGGGATGAGCAAAGCAGCGGCGAGTCTGGACGTCGTCAGGATGCCCTGTGCCGCTCCAGCCACTGAAGCGGTCGAAGCACTCCAGCAATCGGGCCTACCGCAACTAACCGCAAAGCTGCTTTTGTGTGAGATTTTGAGCGACTGAATAATCTTCTATAATATTGTAAGAGGGAGCATTGAAGCGACGTTCTGGGCACACCAGAAAAAAAGAGTCCCGTTAAGTGGGAAGTCCCTCCTCTCCTCTTCTATGGTGCTGGCCGTAGAGGCCTGTCGGGATGACACACCAGTGTTCAAAAGCATGTGCAGTTCTAGGCAAAGACAGTTAATCGTCATCAGCTGTCAAGGTTCCTAGACGGGCATTACAAGCGAGGCTTTAGCGAAATCCACCAGGTGCTCTGTGCTAATCGTTTCATTTGTTTTCAAATTCCTTTTCGTGTCTTTTTTAACAAGATATTGGTGTGCCCGATGTGATACAGCTTTTTTGAACGCGTATAAACCAAAAAAACTAAGCACCGTAATTTTGTTGTAGTATCCCTTTAAGGTGCATGCAGTGATTGTTGCGACCCATGCCGCACGCGCTCACCTGTTCTTTAGACAAGCCATGAAACAAACCGCTTGAATAAAGCGACAACAAATTCAGGTTTACCGTTCCATTTAATCTACTCTCTTTAATCTACCACGGCAGACACTAGCACGCACAGCATGTGTTTTTACAATCACTGTGTGCACCTTGATGCGCTAGGTAATATAGTGAAGCGTCTTTAGTGAGCCACATCTCTGCGTTGATTGAAATAACCAAAATGCACTGACATGCTTGCAGCTTGTTCGAACACACCAGTGGGATGCAATTCAGTAAAGTGTGATGCAGTGAAGCTTTGCACACTCATATTTTCGTAGTTAGGAGCTCCAAAGTGATATAAAATCTATATTTTATCTCCAAAATTGCTTTAAATTTCTATTCAGCAGTATCATCACTTCTATTTTTTTAAGCAGAGGCAAGCCACGCCCTCAGCATGTGCTGTCCTTGATGTTTAGATTAAAAATGCTATGATGTATATCAACTTTGCACGTGAAGTTGGTCGATTAGATACGCCTTTTTGCTCGACTGTGATGCATTGGTACTGTGGCAAACAGCAGGTTGAACAGGAGGGGCAACCTGATTTTAATGTTTTTACACGCTTGATTGTGCTTGGCATGACTGACAAGAGCGGCAGTGCCGACAAGAGAATGCACCTAGCGATGTAAAATTGTGAAGTTATTGTGATGGTCCGCCAGGAAAACAACAGTGCAAGCGCTATTGTCTGGTGGAATGGCAGTTGACTTAGACGAAACAAACATTAACCAAACAGGAATGTTTCCTAGTACAATTTACTTTACGTGGCTTAAATTACCGAGTGATGTTGAGCGACGTACACTGCCACCCTGCCCAAGTTAACCTAGGACATTCGCTCTCATGTCGAAAATTTTGTTGGACGCAACAACAAATTTAAAAAAATTTGGTTAGTTGTTTTACATATTATTTGTCTCTCGCCCCATCCAGACACTCACTAGGCAAACTAAACGTTGTCTCTTTCATATATGATATTTTAAAATATGAGACCAAAAGGTTGTAATCACAGCCCTAAGAGTTTTGATAGTTTTAAGTGTTTGGTGCATGGAGCATTTTTTTTTATCGTCTTTTCGTAGAGAACGTAGCTGCCCCAGCCGCAAGCGGGGAGCCTCCCGCCCCCGGATTGCAAACACTCACGCGGCTGATTGCGACAAAAACTTACCCTAACCTCGGTGAATTTGTAGAAGACATAAGGGCAGCTTTCCCTGCAGATGTCTGTGCGGCAATCGAGGAGAGGACAATGCTACAATCACGTTCCGACGACTGGTTGCTGCATGGGATAAGCATGGCAACTAGCACACTTTGCCATCCTTATGAAACAAAAGTAGAGAAGATGAACAAGGAGGCCATGCCACACAACACGGGGCCTCTATTGAGCTGAGTGCTTCGCACAAGCACGTTTCATTAAGCTCGCATGCCGCACGGAATCAGTATGGAACCGAACGCAAGAAGGAAGTATGTTGAGATGCTTGAGACCAAGGACCACCCGTGCATTGTCATGAACACATACTTGTTTGTTTGGGACTAGTATCCCTTGATGGGCATTAGCCCGTAGGGGCTAGTTACATTCGTACGTGCACACTGCGAGGGCAAGAAGCGTGTTTTGAAACCAAAGTGTGCTCGTCAGATTGCGAGTGCATTCTCAAAAAACAAGCCGACGGTCCCTTTCTACACGCAGGTTCAGGTGCAGATGGGGGTTACTAGCATACCAGTTTGCGACCTTTAGAGCGCAGCTCTTAGGCGTCGGTTTCCGGGATGAGTGGCGTCGCCGTTGGCGTAACAGCGCGCGTTGTATTATGGGGCATTTTTTCCCGCTAAACTTAGCGGGGAAATTTTCCCGCTAAATTTAGCGGAAAAACTTTTCCACCTAAATTTGGCAGGAAAGTTTTCCCGCTAAGCTAAGCGGAAAAGTTTCCCACTCAATTTAGCGAAAATATTTCCCCGCTAAATACAGCGGGGAAAATGACGTCACGTGACCTCAACCCCAATTCAGTTTCCCCGGTAAATTTAGCGGGGAAAATGACGTCAGGACTTCGTATCACGTCACCCAAGAACAAATTCAGCGGCAGGAGGAGAGGGCTCCTCCTCAAGAGCTGCGCTCTAGTTTAGCATTAGAGATTTGTAAACGGTGGTGAGAACTGGAGGGCACTTACTGTGTCCTTCAATGGTGCACACTTTAACAAGCTGTGCAGCTGCTGTTTATGAGGTATCTCAGAGATATCTTTTTGCAACTCTGAAGGGTTTGTCACAGTACTACTCGTGGTAGTAAACCGCTAAATGGCAAGTACAATGCAATTGTATATTGTAATCGAAGAATAAGTGATCGACTGGAAGGCCTAAGTGCTTTCGCAATTGTGGGTACTGCATGCTTTTTGAAGCTGGTGAATAAAGAAGTGCAGACAATACATTTATGCCTTGTGGTGATAGAATATTTTCATTTATTTTAGCTGAAACATTCTTAAATGTAAAACTGAGCTGGCATAGATGAGAAGAATGGTGAATGCCAAAGCATATGACACAAAAATACATAAAGCTAGAAAATAAGTTTGTTAAAGCCCATGATCTATGGGGACATATTTAAATTTAAATAGAAAAGCTACGTTACCCTGTTCAACCTCCCCTTAGGCGCTTAGATGGCTGCTGTCGTTAAACAAGGGCTTCGAAATGTTTATAAGACCTGAAATAATAGCGTCAATGTCATCAATTTGCGGGAGCAAGGTCTGTGCTGAAACTGTCGCTTAGGATTTTGAACGGTTCCATGCGCTGAATAGCACGTTGAACATGCACACGTGCGGATGTTATGTTCTGGTTGCTCTTGGCGTCCTGCTTGTTGAGCTGCTCTATTTTACGAAGGAATGGTGGCCGAATAAGCTTCACTTTATGTTCAGAACATAGCTCATCAATCAAAAAACGTTTGTCGACCTTCACACTATTGATGAAAAGCAGGCATTTCTCTAAAAGATCACTTTTCTTCGTGATGTGGAGTGTCTGATGACTCATGCTGCAATAGCTGCCCGGACTTACATCGCTAATCAGGCCACCTGGTGTTTCGCACGCAAGCACCTTTGCAGTGTGAGCGCCTTCTGTGCTGACTGTATATCAGAAGCTGCGACTTCATGTTCTTAGGATTTTGCAGAGAAATCTTTGTACAATCAATCACCATGCTCCTGTCTCTGTTTGTCAAAGTACTTAATCAGGAACTGCAAACAGCTTCCTTCTCGGCCAGAAAATGGCCTGTCTCAGTACTGCAGACAGAATTGGCACCAACACTTTGAATATGCTAAACGCGGTTGTGCGATGGATACCAAACAGGACACCAAGAAGTGAGAACGTAATCTTATGGTTGAGCTTCATCAGGGTAAGTCATACGGCATTCTCATTACGGATGGAAAAGTATTTTTTTTGCCCAACATTTGAGACTCCCCATAGAGGTTGGTGAGGTTGTAAAGAAACTGAAAACAGAATACACAGGCAATTGTCATGGTGGCCTTCTGTCCTTGATCCTTGCGATTCCCAGCACTTGGTCTCTTTCAAGTTGCAGAGTGTTGGCTTAAACACCAATTTCTTTCCTAAGGCCGCTCAGTTCCAACTCAAGATCTGAAACGTTCAAAACTACTTTTGTGTAAATTAAATCTGGCATAGTTCCTACATTATAGGCAGCCAACATTCACTCTGTTCACCTTTGGGGTCTGCAACATCCGCACTCGTCAAGCATGCCTGATTCAAATGTACTGTGGTTGCCGCTGGCTTGTTTAGAGCTGTTAGCTGGGATCAGCTCTGATAAGTTGGTTGCTGTGTGCAGGTCATCGTCTGCTGTTGGAGGAGAAAAATTCTCAGTGTTACATAATAGCACAGCAAGTCATCTAAGACACATCACTGTGTTCTAACTTGTGATGCCACTCTGCTGAAAGGGTAAACATGTATGTTGGAGGCAAAACTTTAAAACCTGCTTAACGCAGCATCCAATGATGCCAGGTATTACAATTCCATATGCACCCTATGAATGTGAGCACTCACTAAATGTTTGCTTCTAGTCAAACTTGCTCCGCTGCTTCAGAGGCTTGTCAAGTGGTCGTACAGGTAGATTCTGGGACGGCACGGTTCCCGCGGCGAGTTCCCCTTCTTGCCAGCCTGTCAAAACCAATCGCAACAAACATATCAACCACGGTCGAGTTCGAGCATGACGCGAACTCAGCAGCGAGAAATTAGTGTTCACAAAACACGGCTTTGATAATGTCGTGTTTTGTGGAAACTCATCTCGGTGAGACGCACGCATTTGCGTCATTGCCCACTGTGGTAACTTTTGTGTTCGTCGCTAACCTGTATGAACAAAATGCGAGCGAGCGTCGATCTTGTGCCACCACCATGGGGGCAGGTTCAAGAAAATAACTTCAGATCACTTACCAAACATCTGCCATCCAACCACAAACTCAAAGTCTTCACCTCATAAGTGCTTGCTACACACTGTCGAACTCTTTGAGTACGATTTCCCATTATCAGCTTCAAAGCCACTCGGGAATGGAAAAGATTATATATATTAAGAAATTAGCAACATCGGCTGGCACGAGAAAATTAACTCTAAGCTTCTCCAAAATATAAAGCGCATTTCCAGTAAATTTGCAATGTACTCGTTCAGCAATCATTTTCCGCTGGTATCATTCCGGACTACGGGAAAATAGGGAAGGTCGTTCCGGTTTTTAAAATGGAGATCACCACCTCGCAGAAAACTACTATCCCATCTCTTCAACCGGCGTTGTGTGCAAATTACTTGGACATTTTATTTTTTCACATGTTGCATCCTATCTTGAGTCTAACCATTTCGTTTATAAACATCAGTATGGTTCTTCGTAAGGCTTTTCTTGTGAAGCGTAACTGCTTGAATTCACCCATGACCTACATCTCAATTATGAACCCTAACTCTCAAACTGATGCCATATTTCTAGATTTTTCCAAGGCACTCCACCGCGCTCCCCACTGTCGCCTTTTGTCTAAACTCTCTTCACTTAATCTTGAGTCATTAACACTTTTATGAATTCGCAATTTTCAATCGTTTCTGCTCTCAGTATACTGTCTGTGATGGTTTTCAATCTGACCTTACTATTGTGACCTCTGGCGTTCCGCAAGGCAGCGTCTTGGGTCCTTTGCTATCTACTTGTCCACATTAACGTCCTCCCAAATGCTTGTTTTTCAATGTACGTTTGTTTGCAGATGGCTGTGTCTTGTACAGAAGAATTAACACTCCAGATGACCTACATACTACTGCTGCATGATCTCGATAGCATAAGCAACTGGTGTAAAGAATTGCTAATGCTATTTAATAAATCCAAATGCCAGGTAATAAACTTCACTGCAAACGATCTCTGTGGCAGTTCTTATACACATTAGGCACTTCATGTCTTAGTGTGTGTCCATCCGACAAGTATCTTGGTGCCCATCTTACACCTAACCTTCCATGGGTCACCCATATTAACTCTGTGATGCCGACGTATCTAGAACTCCCGGTTATATTAAACGTGACCTTAAAACAGCCTCTATAACTATCTCCGCAAACTTGTTAACGAAACAAATACCGGTCCGAGACTCGAACATGCTGCAGCGATTTGGAGTACCAATCGGAAATACCGAACCACGCACATTGAAAAAGTCCAGAATCGAGCAGCGCGCTTTATAACATTTTCCTATTCCTATAACATGAGTGTCTTTCTCCTAAAAACATCAATGTTCTTTACCATTGCTCGAAGTACGTCGAACCATTTGAACTCTGTGCCTATTTCACAAGTTCTATTATAGCAATTGTTTTTTCAAGCGTTACTTTCATTCAACTCCTAATAGGTCATCTCATCGTACCACTTTCGAAAAGTTTTCAACACCTCACTGGGTCAACCAACGCGTCCATTAACTCAGTCGTACCACGTGGAATCCGCGTATGGAACGACTTTCCCGAATCCATTGTCACCATTAGTGAGACTGCACTGTTCCGTGAACAACTTGAATCATATTTTCAAACCTCTGCGTTTCCGGTTATTTCTGTTCGCTCGTACATGGCAACCTTCTATATCAGTTCCACGCCTTTATTGTTTGTACTTATCTTGTGCCTATGCGATGATTTTCTGTAACACTGTGTTCGCGTTTGTGTTTATTTTTTGTTTGAATTTATGTATTTAGAACCCCCTTACGCAATGCTTTGAAAAAGAGCCTGTAAGGTATTGTGAATAAATAAATCAATATATAAAAAATATATCCCGCAGCCGTTTCTCCTTCGAGCAGATGTGGAAACTGACGACTTGATCGGTCGCGTAGCTCCGGTACGGAACAGTACCCTTACCATTGCTCCGTGCGCTGAGACGAACTTGCAAGCACGGATAAGAATAAAACAATACTGGCCGAACGAGAACTGCAGCTAAGCGCTAAAGTACAGAACCAAACCGACCAAAGCAAAGCGAAGCAGAATACCTTGCCTGGTCACGTGATCCGTAGTCCTACGTCAAGAATCACGATCGAGTGATCGCAGCGCTCCAATCTAGAGTTCCTGTATAGGTTCCCTATGGGAGCCAGAGTTGCGCGTCTGTTTTCCCGGCTAAGCGCTCCCCGTAGGGAGCCTATACAGGAACTCTCACTCATAATCGGTCCCGCTCGGAGCTAATAGTGGTATGGATGTGAGGTGGGAGGGCATTAAGCGCGCATTCCCGAAGGTACTTTGGCTTTCGCTTCGAATCGTTATGACTGAAAGGGTGTGAGGCGAGGCAAATGGCTTAAGTAGTGGCGAGGATTTCAGCTTCCGTGGGGATGGAACTGTCGTGTGGTGACGCACGATGCTATCGCGAGGCCCGACGATCGCCGTGATTGGTTTCGACCGGGGTATGAGCAGCGTCCACATAGTACGTGTCATGTGGGGGAATTGTGAGGTGATCGCTGGTCTGTTTGGCCGGCGACTTTGGTGGGCTTTCGGATCCATACTTAGAGGCATGCGCTGAATAGTGAGTGTGGGGATGACGTCCTATCGTAGAGAGGAGGGCGGTAGAGTAGGCATGCTTTGGACGTCCGAGCCCCGTGCGTGCTGGATGTTGTGGTCTTCATAAAGCGTTGAAGAGGCAAAGTTGTTGAGCCTCCCGGTGTGCTTGAAGTTTCTGTTGAGGGTGTTGTCCTAGGACAGCCGCTTGGACAAGAATGCTCTGTGCATGCCGGGGTGCTTCCATCTCATTGCGGTGGCATTTGCGAAGCGCGGCTTCGAGGCGGCGGCTTTGGCTTTTAGTGAGGGTGACCTAGGGCCGGAGGCCATACATAAGGCGCGAGTAAATCTTTGCCTCCGCGATTTTGGCCAGTTCATTTTCGCGAAGACCCGAACGTCTATTGCTGACACGGGTCATCATGTGGGTAATCTTTCATACATGGGTCATAGTGCATCGCAACAAGTCGGTGCAACGCCGTCTTGTTGCCACATAATTCTCGAGTAAACGTATTGTTTTTCGGCGGGAAATGGGCTCGTCTGCCATGTTCAACTGTTTGAGGACACGGTGGGCTTCCAGCTCTGTTGGTGTGGAAGTTGAGGATGGTGATGTGTTTCGACTTTTAAGGAGATCAAGTGAGACCGAGGATGCGAATGTAGGTTTTGATTACGTCTAGACCAGCCTAAAGGGTGGATTCTTGTTCAGCTGGGCTTCTTGTGACGCACCATAGCCTGACATCGTCAACATATACAGGGTGCTTTTTTTTTAGCATCACCAAATTTTCAAAAAAAAAGGGGATTGTGAGATAGAGTAATTTTAGCTCTGGGGAAGTGTTAATGGCTATGGCGGCCTCTAGAAAAAAGGTACTATTAGGTAATTAGTTAGCCAATTAACTAAAATGTTTTAACTAACTTTTTCAATTTTTCACTTGGAGGGAGCATAATGTAATTAGAGAATTGAAAACTCGACCTCAATATTGTCACGAATGACAAGTGATGAGGCGGCGTATGACTGAGTAAACTGAACGTTTAATGGGGCGAACTTGTGCCCAAAAATAGAAAGGGAAAAGAAAGATAACAAAAGAGCGTCGCGGGCGTCGAAGGCGGCGAAGCAGCAAGATCGAACGCTGGGGCGAAAACTGACTGCGGCTCGCCACGCGGAGTCCCTTATGTACACGCGTGGGCTTCTGGAATAATCGGCGTGGAAGGTTCGACGCGTAGAACATTCGGGCCTAGAATAAACAACAATGTTCTCGAATTCACCAGAACATAAACTGGAAGCATAAATAAAATCCGCGGAACTCCCAGGAACCGAACCCTGGGCCTCCGCACGAAAGTCAAGCGCGGTAACCACTCGGCCACGCACGCACTTGCTCACTGACGCGCGTGGCAATATGGTCTAGCCCTGCCATTAAAGCTTGATTAAAAATTTTGTAGTAGGTGCTACGGGGTCAAGAAATGTCACTTTGGTACACGGCGTCAAACCGAAACTAAGCTTAGAAAGAGCGCCGGTAACGTTATGGCTCTGCCCTTCCGGCCCCCGTCGATCCTTGTTATCGCAGCCAGCTTCGACTAAGCAAGTGGAGCCGGCCGGGATAATGACGCATCGCATGCCCGGAAGGGCGGAACGATAACTTTACCGCACTCTTTCTTGTTTAGTTTCGGTTTGACGCCATCTACCAAGTGACATTTCTCGACCCCGTAGCGCCTCACTGGGAATTTTTTTATCCAAATTTGATGACACTGCTAGACCATATTGTGTTCGGTCTTCAATCCTCTAAATAAAGTATGTGCCCTCAAGTGAAAAATTTAAAAGTTAGTTAAAACATTTTGGTTAATTAGCTAACTAATTACCTAATTTCCCCTTTCTGCTAGAGGCCGCCATGGTTATTAACACTTCCCCAGGGCTCAAATTATTCTAAGTGTCACGTTCCCTTTACTTGAAAACTTGGTGCAGCTAAAAAAAAACACCAAGTATATGGCATGTTGTAGGCCAGAGATTTCGTTAAGGAAGGGGGGGGGAGGTCCTTCGTAGCCAAATTCAAGATGGTTGGAGACAAGATGGAGCCTTGAGGAGTGCCTCGGCGGACCGGGTAGGCTTCGGAGTGGTTGGGCGAGCTGTTTCGTGATACGCATGGTACGGTCTGTAAAAAAGTTCATAATGCACCATATCATATGGACGCCAGGCTCGGTGTGGATGAGCATGTCAAGGAGTGGCTGATGGAGGATGCTGTCAAAGGCCCTCTTTACATCAACCCCTAAAATTGTGTAGAGTGGAGGAGTACTGGCACGGGCAAGCACGTCTTCGTGAATTAGAAAGACATTGTCTTGATTGCCGACGCGGCTGCGGTAGCCAATGAGGGTGTCCAAAATATGGTTATAAGTACTGAAATGCCATTCGAAGAACCCCAAGGTCATCTTCTACATGACCTTTCCCACACACGCTGTGAGAGATATTGTCCGGAGGTTGGCAGGAGTGGTGGGTGAGCGGCCTGGTTTCGGCAAAAGGATGACGTGGGCCTCTTTCCACGACGAGGAAATAGTGCTCGTTTCTCATGGCCCGGTTGATGATGCAGGGAAGGTGTTTTCGGTGGTTGTCGGGAAGGTTTCGAAGTTAGAACTTCGCCGAGGAGTTGCAACGAAGTTGGAGAAGAGCAAGTCGGAGTTCAGCTAATGTGTAAGGGGAGTTGATGCCATTGGCGTCATCCGGTTGTGCAAGGTGTGGAGTGAAGGGGTAGGGGTGTATTAAAGTCCGGATAGAAGGTGTCTGTCCCTTCACGGAGAAGCTCCTCAGTTGTGCAGCAGGGTTAGCTGGAATCTTTACAGAGGGTGACGGGGCTCGGATTGATCTACGAGCGATTAAGAGAATTGACAGACTCGAGCCTCGTGAAGTAGGTCGTTTATATCTTCGCAAAGCTGACTCGAATGCTGCGCCACCATCTGCTGCGCGTAATCTTGAATTTCTTGGGTGAGTTTGAAGATAAGGTGGTGAAGAAACTTGTAAGGCCTGTTCCGTCATGTGTCGTTTCCAGCTTCGAATAAGCTTGCGGACTTTCTCCCATAGGGCTAGTAGGTGATAGTCAACATGGGTGTGATCCTCCGTTTTAGCAATGGACCACGGTGGATCTGTATTGGCGGATAACAAAAGGGCTTTCCGGGTCTAGTGACTCAGTTTAGTGGTATCATTGAGAGATCCTTCGAAACGCGTATTTGCCTTTGTCCAATCGATGATACGGTTGATGTTCCAGTGAAGCATTTTTGCTGCCGCATTTTTCACCTAGAAAACCCTGAATTCGACGATTGAGTGGTCGCTGACAACGACATCCTGGGTGTTTTCATGGAGATGCTCTCATGAATAAGCACCCATGTAAGATCAGGGATTGGTATCCTGTTTAGTGGAACTGTCTAATAAGGTAGGCGCGGTGGTGTCAGTGAGCAGTGAAATGTGGTAATCTATCATAAAGGTATCGAGCTTGCGACCAGTTGCGGAAGTGTGGGGATAACACTCACGCCGGGTGAAGACAGTTTAAGTCACCCAGAACGATAAGCGCATGCGGTCGAATAACGAACGATCACTAAGGGCGGTAAACTGTGGCAATGTCCAATCTTTCTGACCTGGGTCCAGCAGCTGTTCACCAGCTCCAGCGTCTGGCCTCCGAGGTTGGTACGAGGGACTCTGCGCTCGATCTTTGAGTGTTGATGTGGGACGTGTCGACCTCTTTGGTGGGGAAAGTGCGCTTTACGTAGGTCACCGTCATTGTAGGGATGAGATCATGATCGTAGTTACGGCTGAAATTATAAAGTGCAAGCGGGACAGACACGGGCATAAAGTAGATAGTACAGCGCTATACTCACAACTGGGGTTTTAATGAGAAGTCTGAGGAGGAAAACAAAAGAAGTGATAGAAGTTATACGGAAGACAAAAATGACGAAAAATAAGAAGACAGAAATTAAAAAAGCTTGAGAATCATAGCAAATTTAGATATACGAAAGGCAAAACTCTTTTCAATTTTTGTCTTTTATTTTCGTCATTTTTTCTTCCATATAATTTTTGTCACTTCTTTCTTCTCTTACTTAATTTTCTATTAAAACCCTAGTTGTGAGTGTAGCTCTGTACTGTATACTTCATGTCCGTGTCTGTCCCTTACGCTTTATAATTTCAGGATGTTGAACCAACTAGCCCACCATAATATTTTAGTACCTTGGTGGTACCACGTTGCTTGCGCGTGACGCTGTATACGACAAAGGGGTCGTAAGCCCCCAAGGGAACAACACCCTGGGTTTCTTGAGAGCGATAATGTCGGGCACCGTGCCCGGGGAGAATCATGTGCTTAGTAGATGTTGTTTCTTTGCTGCGCAGTTCAGGCAGTGCTGCCCACCCAAGGGTAATTTCCCAGATTAAGGTAATATTCAGGTCTATGTGTAAATAAGAAAAATCTTGCTAGTTTGAGGAAAATTTTGGGCACGGTATATATCGGGAATTTTATAGGTCAATTATGACTCTTTTTTTTTTACATAACAACGAATTTCAGCGGCTTTGGCTATATTTGGGTTATTGCCTCCAGCCGTTTGGCGGTTTGTGGTGCGACCATCTGGCAACACTGAGGAGTACCAAGATAGTTGGCGCACGATACCGCCCGTTATAAAGGGTACAGCCGTTAGCAATTTAGCATCCATCCATCCAACGTTTTTTCGGCAAAATCAGTTTTCATCGCACCCTGAAAACTATGGAGGAAGGTACCAGCCAAGTCGAAGATTCTAAGACTTCCGCTGTGCCTTCTCGAAAGAAAAACGGTTGAGTACAAGAAGAAATACTGCAATGTCTGGATATCTAGACCTACCATGACTAAAAATATTTCGCGAAGTGCCATTGTGTTCCTTGTGTTTGAGTTTGAGAACTGTCGCTTGTGTTATATCTTTTGTTTTGGAATGACTAATATAGAAAGCGTTAATAAAGTTATTAAAGCAGTATCATGTTGTGATGACGTGCATAACATCTAAGGCAAAAATAGGGCTTCAGTCGTCAGTTTGAATCTCCCGGTAGCACTTCCCCTTGTAAGATTTGCTTTCGTCGCAGTTTTGGGCCGATAAACTAATTTATTGCGAAACATACGCGAGGTGTACGTTTCGCTCTGGGTAGAAGGACGCCGAGCTTTGATTGGCTTTGGTTGGAAGGAAAGTGGGTAGAGCTGAATGCTAGATGAGTTGGGGTCTACCCACTATTTTTTTGGTCCGTCAGTAACAGCTCGGCGTTCTGACATCGTCGCAACCCTTGTGCAAGAAGCAGACAAACTTGCGCTCCCTACATAAAATATTTCTCATAGTAAAAGTGGAAGTGATGCAGAAAACAACGAATATTTAGTATCATATATTTATTAAAACAAGCGAGGAAAATTTAGGTAAAAATAAAGAAATTTCAGGCGTTCGTTAGGCAATTTTGACTTACCGTGTCGTAAAGTCAAAATTCCTCTCCATGGCGATGCTTTGCCAGACCATGGCAATTCCATTGCCAGATGACGAGGGGGTAGAGGTGATTAGGGTGCGAGGGTTCAGAGTTTTAGATATCATGATAGGGGCCCTGGGTAGAGGTGGTCGGCGTTTAAGCGAGAGCGTGACGTCCTCAATGGCCTGTAAGGGGGCGAGAGCAGGGTTAATCGCATGTTAGATTTGTTCACCAATGATGCACGCAAATGTTTGCTCCGCTGTTTTTTTTTTGACGATGAATTGAATTTGGGTTTTATAGTCTGGCGACTGGAAGACGTTGTGAACGATAGCTATAGGCTGAGAAGAGGGATATGAACCACTCTCCAGTGCTGTCGAAGCGGCTGTTGCAGTTTGTTGGTCCTGGTAATGTAATGGTGACCATTCATGATTTGGCGGAAGAATATCTGCAAAGGGGTCCTCCCGAGCCTGGAGAGGTCAATCCCAGGTGTTGTTGCGGTGAGTGGGTGGTATCCGTCGGGTTATTTGTCACTTGGCGGTTGAACCCGGGAACTTAACCCTTGACTGGGAGGGTTCTGTGTGCGCTGAGGGCTGGAGAACTGGGCTCTCCTTTCGGCAGCAACTGCGGCTGTCTCTGTGGTTCTTGCTATTGTTTCGTGCTATCTCTGGGCTTTATAGGGAACTTGATTCCCAATCGCACTCTTATACTGCGACTCTGCTGCCACCTGCTATGGCTACGCGATTTTCGCCCGCTGCGCGATCTTTCGGGAGGCCCGCGCAGTTTTTTGTCACGGTCGTCCTCCCTTCGGGTTTTGTCTGCCTCTTGGCAAACCGGTTTTGGGGTGATTAGCTGGATTTCTACCCCACAGCTCTGGCAGTGAGGCTCGCAGTAGTGGGGCGGATTCTCCGACGAACCAGGCGGGAGCTTGGTTCCACACCTGGGGCGGGTACATAAATGGGGCCTGTGTGGGCACACATCCACTCGGCGGCCTATGACGGCGCGGATGTTTTCAGAAGAGGCTTCCTCGACCAGTAAGGGTCGAGAAGCCTACTGCATAGCGCGAATCAGGAAGGCGGGTGCCTTTCAAGGTGATGAGGATAATATGGATGAACCGATCCTTCTCTCTTGAAGGATCTTGGTTTCTTGTACGCCCGATTCGCGTTGGATTTCTTTGTCCGGAAGGGAAACTTGAATTCCATGGATGACTCTTAACCGCGTCTCTCCCACTTGTTTGATAGGCAAGGATAGGTTGTTGTTGGCCGAGAATCTAAGGGTGGCGGAAACGAAGGATCTTCTCCGCTGCCGTCGGTCGGTAGGAATCAATCGTGTTCAGGTTTTGAATCGAGATAACCTTGACAAAGGTGTCTCTTCATTCGGTCGAGTTGAGGCCGTGGCTGCCTCGCTAGTACCTATCGCATCAGGTGGGAGAGTTATCACAGCCGTGCCTTTAGGGAGCTTGACTATAACTGTGACGTGTTCTGTCAAACTCTGACTGAACGCTATGGTCTTTTGCCACCCTGGCCCTGATGAGTTAACTCTGGATGTTCATCCTGAAGAATTTCTGGATGGTCAAACTCAGTCCGAACGGGGAGTGTGCATCTGACTGCGAGCGTTCGGCGTGATTGGGCGAGTAAACTATGTGCTGCGAGCCTCTGAGCGGCCGCCTGCACTATGCTTGTTCATTAGGCTTAACTCGAATTCGCAAATTTTGGGGTGGTAAGCTCACTTACCGTGCGACCGGCGATCTTATGCGCCTCTCTGACAACATTGATGCTCTTCCGTTTCACTTTTCCAGTGGAAATTGCAGAAAGCTGGCGGAGTGCGACGGGCTGTCATGTTGAATCGTATTCTTCTTCCTCCCTATTTTTTATATTACTCTTATTTCCATATTAATTTTACTAGTAAAGTACACTCGACTTCACTCATTTTCACTAAGCACACGTGACGTTTTTCACGCGCTACACCCGCGTCAGCGTCACCTAGAGTCGGCGCGCGTCGCTCAGTGCCAATATTTGTCCCAACGAGATCTTGGCGTCGGCTCACACGTCGCAATGTTGTGAGCGACGGCGCGTCGACGCTGACGCGGCCCAAGCGCGTGAAGCAACACCCCATGGAGCTGGGACTTCAGACAGTGCACCTTCCAAGTCCAAATCATTCCCGAGAAGTTCGGAACCCCCCGCTCTCCCGTCCAAGAGAACGCATGCTCCATCGCGCCGTAGACGCTGTTGCGCTTTCGCGCTGCATCCGGGGAGAGGGCTGCCGCCCACGCACCGAGATACCGGGTTCTGCAAAGACGGTAAAGATGGCTGTTTCTAAAGCTCCCCCCCCCACCCAAAGCACTCAAAGGTCCAGCCAAAGCTCTTCGTTGCAAAGCATAACTAATCATAACGCGCGCATAATGCACGCACGACACACTTTGGTGCTCACCAGGTTTACCAGATTGATAAAGAAAAGTGTACGTTTTTTCAGAGGGAATTTGGAATTACTTTCCTCATAGGATGATGGCCGCACTGTGTAGTAATCTGCAGAAAAATGTCACACGTTTCTTGCGTTCGAAGACTGCGATTTGGCTGTTCTCTAATCTCAGCAACATTATTGAGATATACAAAACGCCCTACCTTAAAATAATGAATTTTTTTTTTGCCGCATAAATAAACTATTTATCACCGAACACTCTTTTCTGCCCAAATGTAGATTCTAGTAGTCTGAACCAGATGCGAGGTTTCAGAACGAACCATTATCTTATTCAAAAGATATAGGCGATTTTTGAAAATTTTTAGTGGGGAATGGCGGAGTCGATTTGTCTCATCACTGAAATGTTAATAAAATCTCATAACTTTTGAATAATATAAAAGTTTCATATTTATTAGGACCTCTAGCACTAGTGCTAGAGCAGGTCCCAACCAGATGCCGAAGCTTTAGAACTCAACTTTTATATTATTCAAAAGTTATAAAAGATTTTATAACATTTCAATTGAAATAGACCATCGACGTTATTTCCGGCCAAACATATAAATATGTTTGGCCGAGAATGGGCATTGGGTGATGCGTAGTTTATTTTTGCTGTGGAAAATCGCACTAATATGTGGGGGGGGGACGCTGTACGTACTAAGGTTCACACCTCAGACGCAGTTACTAGGATAATGCAGTCGAGTTTCAAAGATTTCAAAAGGTCCGTGCAATACTGGAAGCAAGTATACGCAATCCTTCGGCGCACGAGTGCGGCGTGCTGCGACGTCCATCCTCTCTAAGTTGCGACAGTTATTCAACGAAGGGCGTGTGCGACTGTGTCAATCCTAGGTTCGAGCATATTTGTATGTTTGTCAAGTGTGAGCGATCGATCAAGTATGATTCCGTATAGCAATAACAGGGCAATAAAGTCAAATACAGAAGTAGGAGACAACACAAAGTACAAAACAAGGCCTACTGCAGCTCATATGTTCATATTCTATGTATCGATTGTTGGGCCAGTTGGTTTTGGAACTTGAACAGATTTAGCTCGAACAAGGACAAAGACGAGAATCACACACCACAGAACTCTGTGGTGTCTGATTCTCGTCTTTTGTCCTTATTTTTGAGCGCTAAAATGTATTCCATCTTCTCATAGTCGCACTCACCCTAAGAACCGCAGGAAAAGTTCAGCTTGTCGCGGAACAATTCTCATTTCTCCTTTCATGTATTGAATTAATGATGTATGTATACCTGCTTTTTAAATTAGTTTTACGCTTTTCTTTTATCAAGACGTACACGTTTTAAAACGCGAAAAAGCATCGTTTCTACCTTTGACAACCAAATTTTGTGAGAACTACTTTGCACGGCGCATTTATATTGCGCAAAAACCTAAGTTTGTCTTGGTTTGACGAGTATAGTTCTTTGCGAGATGCAGTTACGTGATACGGAGGAAACAAAGAACACCCGTGAAATCAACATGCAACAAATTAATAATTTCACCAACTAGTAAACCTTTTTTTTTCGAAAAAATGAGAATGAACGGTGCTCATAAATATTCTCAAGATTAAGTGCTTGAGCAATACGTTTAAATTATTCTAATCGTTTACGTGAAATAGTAGAACAGCCAAATTCTTGCTGTCAAATATATACCACGCTCCTTTAGGAAGCATTCATTGCCTGTAACTCCTTATACAAATGTCATCTACGCAGATCGAAAACTGAGAAAAAATGAAAACACTCCCGAATACGTTGGGACACGACTGCATTAAATAATGTCGGACCGAACATGCTGCCTGTGGGACCCTGTGGTGCATATAATATTTTTGGCCTTTTCCGTTTAATGCCAAAATAAAGATCTTCCTCATAAAAAGGGGTGAACTATCAAAGCATCTGACCCTTGATTCCAAGGTTCAGCAGTCCGCTGAATCACATGAGCATGACTCACAGTGTCGAATCCCCATCTAATTTCCAAAAAAAAAGAAAATAACGCAATAGAGATGGTTCTAAGACTTCATTCATGTTCTACACACGTCACCAAATCAATAACAGTGGTCATTTTGCTTCCGTGGTGTCGGAATTCCGTAATTTTCTGTAGAAGGACATCGATGACATCTGGCTATCGTTGCAGCTCTCGTTGACCAGTTGTTACATTAGCTTGCCCGTGCAACTAGGTATAGTCACCATACAAGGTGAGAACGGAAGGGAGGACCTTCAGATCGTCCGCTGGTGTCGATGAAATAAATTCCAAATGCCTGCAAAGCACTAAAATATACTCCTCTACAATTCTGGCAAAATTCTTTTGAAATCTTTAGATGTTTCATGTTTACTTAACGTCTGGAAGGTGGAAAGGGCGGTGCGTCTTTACGTGAGGGCGAGCTTATGCATTTGTCCAATACCTTTTGTTCATTATCTCCAAGGAGCGTTCCCTGCAAACTTTTAAAGAATAATATTTACTGGAAGCTTGACAAATTACTAGAATCGAACGCCTTTTTTAACCAATGTCAGCACGGCTTTCTGAAACCATTCTCTTGCGAAACGCAACTTTTATCTTTCACTCATAATCTGCATACCATTTCGGACCGTGGCTCACAGGCGGACTGCCTATTCCTTGATTTTTCCTAAAGCTTTCGATAAATGTTAGTCACCAAATATCGCTTTCCAAGCTAAGTAAAGTTGATATAGACTCAAACGTACTTATTTGGATTGAGTGTTTTTTTGCGTCATCGCTCACAATTTGTAACAGTCAATGGCTCTAATCCTTGCTGTAACGCCTGTGTACTCGAGTGTTCCGCCGGGTTCAGTTCTAGACTCATTATTCATTCGTCATGTATATTATTAACATATCCGCCAGCCGGCCTTTCCTCCTTTGTTTATTATTTTCCGATGATTGTGTAGTTTACCGAGACATATTAACTGATAATTACATTAGCCTTTTGCAGTCTGATCTAATCTTAATAGCTAACTGGTGCTCGCACATGGCTAATGGAACTAGAACATCACCAAGTGCACATCAATGCGCGTATTCCGTCGTAACACAGTTTCGCCTATTCACTACCTTAACACCATGCAATTGGAACCCGTGCAAAATTATAAATAGCTTGGTCTTCATACAACGTCTGACTTGTCATAGAACATGCATATAGTGCAGGTAAGTAACAATGCTAACCGGATGCTCGGCCTTTAAGAGGAAATTTTTGTTCTGTTCCCTCGTCCTTTAAGCTCCTCCTCTGTAAATCAGTGTTTCGGTCGAAGCTTGAGCACGCAGCCTCCGTCTGGGACTCCGGCATGAAGTACCTCATTCAGTCATTAGAATCAATGCAAAACAAATCTAGCACGTTTTATTCTTTTTAACTATCATCGCACTCCCAGTCTAACCTCTATTAAGCTATCATTATCTTTGCCTAATCTTGCATCTACGCAGACATCTTTCTTGCTTTTCTCTTTTACATAATTTTTACTATCATTCTGCCCCGCGTTAAAACCTATCTACACCCCAATCATATAATACCCGTCGATTAGATTATCAACATAATGTTTCCGTCATGTGTCTGTAACACAAACGTATTTTGATTTTCGTTCGTTCCTCTCACTTCTGTGGAATACAACTACCTTCTTCACAATATGACAACCTTACCTGACCCAACTGCTTTCAAAGCTACCCTGTTTTCTTGTTTTTTTTATGTACCAGGAGTGTTTATTCTTGCTGTTTTGTTTGTTCATGTGTTTACCACTCCCCTCTGCAATTGCCTTTTAACTCTTGAGGTTAAGTAAATAAATAAATACACAAATCTATGGCGTTGAAGTCGCCGGGACACGTATAAAATTCTGCATTTCCTGGAGTTACAAATATCCTCCCTACAGTTGACTTTATGCTAAAATTTTACCTAAAGTTCGCCCTTCACACAGGTGTGCTCGACACACGTCTGCATGGGGAAAGCATTGACATTTTAGTTTTTTTAGTTCGTCGAAATGTCTACGGATTAACCAGTTTAAAAATTAATCGCAATAAAAGCAGGAATCGATTAATAGGTAGGTTAATCGGTCAATTTCCCAGCCCTAGCAAGAGACGATGTTGGTCTTTCCTGTTTCAAGCTGGGAACTATTTGTGCTGCTTTCCAGCACAAATGGTTCCAAGTTTCTTCTAGCCATATGCAATTAAAAGATGTCAACAACAAGGCTCTTGCTGAGGGTTCAAGGTTTGCAGGGGCACCATATGTCACACAATCTAGAGAAGGCGCAGAATGTTGTCGTGTTGCTTGAAGCGCTGTACTGATCTCGTTTGTGGTACACAAGTGATCCAGATGATCATTCGCTTCTGTGCTATACTTGTTGAAATTGGCTTCTGCTCGCTTGAACGATAATTTGTACTCGGGGCTGTTTACTGCCTCTTCAGGCTTTGTGAGCAAAGTACAAATCGCATCAGCCATAGCCACCTTAATAGGGCAATGCAACGATATTTATTTGAAACGTTTTTTTACTTTACATGAGCTTACTGGCACTAAGTGATGACCCAAGTATACTCGCACGCAACGCCATTTACCAAGAGATCTCTTCGCTGTGGTGTTATTTCAAAACAAAGGGGAGCGTTTTCTTTCAATCTCTTCTTTGCAAAACTTGATGAGCCAGTTTGGAGGTCGCAGGTACCCCAGTAATGATAGATAGTCCCCTAGTAAGGATATTTGAACGCGGCTCATAGATTGGACCACAGCTTTGCGTGAGCGACTTGATTTGGGCTCGCGATAATCAATAGCTCGAGAAGCCTGTTGATGCCTTGTTCAAAGGCTGAACTCTAAAGGAAGGTAGGGCTCGTGAAGTTGTAAGAACAGCTTTTTGCTTTACCTCCCTTGCTTCCCTTTTGGTAAACACAAACAAACAAATTGACCGCATCTCCACGTGGTAAATGATCTTGATTGGGGCGAAGCTCTGGTGGTGCTTGTCTGCATAGACGCTGAGCAGCAGCATGCGGAGCCTTTCGTTCGTTTTCATCCATGTCAGAAAGAGAATGTGTGGTATGGAACGTGGTTATATACGCATTTGAGCATTTGACCGCAGCGCCCTCTCGTATATAAACGTTAAGCCAATGCATGCAAAGTTTAACACGATTATAAACGCATTTGACCGCAGCGCCTCTCCTGTATAGACGTTGAGTGGCTACATGCAACGTTTCATCCATGACATCCCCAGCTCTTGAGTTACTACCACATCTCAGAGCCCCGTACTCGTCCCGCAGTCGGGGCTGAGTGGTTAAGGCGATGAACTAGAAATCCATTGGGGTCTCTCCGCACAAATTCGAATGCTTTCGACTGCGCAAACATTTTTTTTTATGTGAGCACGGACACCGGACGGACGGACGGACAAAGTTAGACCCTAAGGAGCTTTGCCCCTGAAAAAAAGAAACATTATGCGGAAGTTGAGTTGAGCCGTTTCACACGCAGGAGGGATCGGTGTAAAGGCGAACAGGCATGTCATATTGGTTTCGCTCACAAATTCTGGGTCGTCTTTTACCGAGCCAAGGTTGTGGCGCCATCTAGATTTCTAAACCCAGAAATCAAAATCGACCTGGACATTCTCCCAAAGGTGTGGTTAACCAATGCTCGCACTTCCAGTAACTACGGCTTAGAGTTAAACCTAAACGTTCATAACCCTACACGTTTTTTTTTATTGCTACACAATGGTATAGTTGCAGAAAGAAATTGAGAGGAAAACAAGCGGCGTTCACCCCCTCAACTCGAAGCCAGAACAAGTGGCCACGTACTTCGGTGCCGATTCTACGCCACCAATGTTCATCACAGTCACGCGCTGGGGTTGGTAAAGCTACAGGGCATGTGCTGACTTGTCAAGCCCCGGTCACACTGCTAGTACATCATACAAAGGACAGTCTGCACATACCGTCTGAGGCATGTTTCTTTCTTGATGTCGGTCCTGTCGCATTGGTCACACGCAGTGTCTGCTGACATGTCGACCGTCTGAGGGCACGTAGACAAGGACTGTCAGCAGACATGGATCACACAAATAAAATGTCTGCAACTTGAAGCAAGCATGCTTCGATCATGCTTTGACGCGTATCCGCAGAAAATTCTGTCATGTCTGCCGCGAACACGATGTCTTTTGTATGGCGTATGAGCAGCGGGACTGTGGCCTTATGGGTTTGGCAATTCCCGTCATCGCAGCGATTGCACTCGAACCACCACGCGAGTGCTCGTCCAGGTATCGAGGTATAACTTGTGATTCGGGGAGACTTTAATTTGATAAGTATAATTGTTTTGAGTATGCGAAAAATAAACTGAAATTAATGAGTGAAATATTCTGGACGATTTTATTCTAAATATTCAATAGGAAGCGTATGAAGGAGCTTGATTGACTTTTAGAGCGCAGCTCTTAGGCGCCCGTCTCCGGGTTGAGCGGCGTCGGCGTCGGCGTAACCGCGCGTTGCATTATGGGAAAGATTTCCCGCTAAACTTAGCGAAAACATATTTCTCCTAAATTAAGCGGGAGAATTTTCCTCGCTAAATTTTGTGGGTTAAGTTCCCCGCTAAATTTATCAGGGAAATTGACGTCACGTGACTTCAACACTAATTCAGTTTCACACCTGAATTTGCTGGAGATCTCCTGATAAATTTAGCGGGAAATTATTCGCCGAATTTCACGCTTAGATTTAGAGGAGAAATGTTCGCTAAATTTAGCGGGATATTCAGTGAAAAATTTCCGCTAAATGGGAGGGGAGCAGGAGAGGAGGATGAGAAGGAGAGAGGGGCATACTCCTTCCCGCCGTACCCTGTCCTTCCTCTCTCCTCAAGAGCTGCGCTCCGATTCGGCATTACAGGAAATCGTAAACGCCTTTAATTTTCTTTCTAGCGGTCTTCAGTACGATATTCGATGATGAAATTGTACATCCCGTTAAAAACGTAGCCAGGTTTTCAATTTTGGGAGTCGCGGAAGCATACAAACACGCATCGTTAAAAGTAAACCTGGAAATAAGGACTCTGTGATATCTTGTCTAGTATTGCGTTTGGCACTGGCAATGACGTGAAGGTTGAACGAGCTTATTATTGCCGAAATAAATGCGTAAGTGCACGCTATGGTTTGAAGACAAGCTCAATGTCGCACCTCGGTAAATACGAGCTTGTTTTCGTTCATCACAGGAGAGCACCAGATCAAGAGCAGTCCTGTGATTGGTCGAGTTCTCCGTCCTCACTCCACACCGGCCACACTTGTCTGGTGAGTTCGGCCATGATAAACTGACAGCGAAAATAAAGCAACACAGTCTCTCATGATCATAGTTATCTGGGCGAAAGAGGAGAGTAGTTAACATACTTGAATAGTAATTCAATGGACCGGGATGGATGGATAAATGAATGGATGGATGATGCCGAACCTATTGAATCAGGTGGTGGCTTGCACCACCTAGCCAGTGTTTTTTATCCTAACATTTATTTAACACATAGTTATATATCTAGAGATTTATTCTTAAAAGCTACAATACGTATGACTGGGGCGACATCTATGCAACCGGGTGCACACACCTTCCGCCCTACGGGCCGCCCGAAAGGAAATAAGAAAATATTCATTCTTGCCTCGACCTATGCCCTCAGTCATTGATGTCTCTACCTCTCTCAAGTCAATTTTTCCTCACTATCTCGTAATCTCAGTGCGTTTGTTAAATTAGTCGCCTTTTCAGCTATTACAAGGTGAAGCCCCTTACAGTAAGGTATATAGGGCTCAGCCGTCTCTGTCTCCTCTCCCAAGCTCCACAGCCTGCATCTTTTCGTCATGTCTAGCTCAATTTATCATAATCCGCAACACTCCTGTACTCGCCCCGAACAACAAGGAGCTCTCCCTAGAATTGTCGAATATAGGCTCCTTGTAATGTCCTTCTTAAACGATCTGTAGACTTTCAAGGATGCTGTAGTCTTCCATGCCTGCTTCCCATATCTCCCTCTCAGTTTCTCTAACTCATTTCCTTAACCTTTATTTTCTCCTTCCGCCTTCTTGAGATTGCCCATCTATTTAGATCTAAGTTTTCTAGTCCGCTTTTTCCATTCTGTATCGACGTTTGTCATGTGTGAATGGCTAAGAACTCTTTGTGCCCATCGTTCTGGATCTATTTCTCTCAGCCTATCGTCATATTTATCGTACTGCTAGCTTCTCTGCCCTCAAATAAGTACCATCCAATATCGCCCTGCACACCTTGGTTCAGTGTTTTGCCATGTGCTCCCAGAGCCAGGCTACCTACTGCACTGTAATTTTGTTCGAGCCTTGTCTGGACGTCCAGATTTATTCAAAAAACTGCATTTGTAAAAGTCAGGCTTGGAACCATAACTCCTTTCCAGATCTTCTCTCACCACTTCATACCTGTTATAGTACGCACAGTGCTCTATTTTTCATTACAGCTGCATTTCTGTTGCCCTTACCAGTTACACATCTTGCATGTTAACGGAGTTACTCTGTACCCTCGTTAATTCAGGCTCCTTGTTACTTGTATTTATTGACTCGCTCGACCTCAAATCCTGTATCTTTAACTCTTCAATTCCGTCATGATTCAGCACCATGAAGGCTGATTTGTCACTACTGAATTCTAAGCCTAACATGTTCCCCTCTGCGCCACAAATATTCATCAGGGACTGGAGCTCTGCGTTGTTATCGGCCGTTAGCACTATATCATCAGCATGCAACATGCCTTTTGCAGTGAACGAGCGCCGTCTGGTGGCCGGTCTGTGAACTACAAATGAAGGGAAGCTCAATAGGCCTTCGCACGTCAAAACACGCTGGCATCGTGCCGTTGTATCGGTTTTCATTGCTTTACATGCTTCATACTACCAATGCCCCAAAAGAGATTTGTCAAAACAGAGGAATACGTGCTAAGATGGTTGCTGACGAGTGTTGGTCGTGCGGGATATGGCACCATTCGGAAATGGCGACAGCGGGCAGCATGGCCAGGAGAGTAGCCGTCTTGAGGCGTATATATACGCCTCAAGACGGCAAAGTTAGACCCGTTATCCCACGACTGTTCAATTATAATTAAAAGGCGACAGTTTTTAAGAACTGCTTCAAGCTAAGGAGCACAAGGTTGTCTGTATCTAATGACTCTTTACCAAATACCCTGGTCAAGCGTAAGCAATTATGGGCATCAGTTCGAACTAATGATGAAGAAAATGAAAGGATAAGACTAGTTTATAATAAACTGTACGTTAATAATAATTTCTACGCTTGGGATGAAAGCACGAACTCAAGAGTCGTACTTCGAACAGAAAGATTGCCACCCACGGCGACGGAATGACAAAGCGGCCAACCTGATTTCTGCCAACGTACCGAAAAAGATCTTAGAATAATTGTGCGAGCGCGCAAATTGTGCTGAATAAAAGAGAACAACTAGAGTCTCGCGTTGTTAACTTGTGACCCACATGTGGCAGTGATTACAGAGACTTAGGTATAATGCAACATATCCGGATGACGATTTGTTTCCGCCTTCATATACAGTATACAAAGATACCGACATTTCAGAAGATTCGGTGTTGCCTTATTAATTTAAAGCAGTATTTAATGTATTATGCTCGAACAAATAGAAGATCACGAGAGCACCTGTTGCAAGATCAAATATGTGGGGAAGTTCTATGCTGGTTATCGGAGTCATATTGACCAACAACAGCCCAGCCACAATATTTAAACAAATTTTATGACTATATAAGTGGGCAGAGCAGTAACAAACTATTACTTGCCGGTGATTTCAACCTTCCTGAAACTGACTGGACGAATCATAGTAGTGGTTGTACAAACTTGCGAAAGCATAAAAATATTGTTAGACGTGATGTTCGTATTCAATCTCACCCAGATAGTAGATCGACCCACAAAAATTACAAACTCGAATATCTTCATACTGGACTTGGTGTATGTTAGCACTGACGTTTCTGTCTCAAGCGTTTCTGTTGGAGATGAAACGTCAGATCATCGATTGATGCATGTATCTTGTTCACTCCGTAAGCAAACGTCTTGCTAAAAATCTAGGCGCTCGTACATCAAGAATTACTGTCAGGCAGACGTTATTCTATTCTAGGTTATCTTGATGCAGCTCTTGGATCCTTCAAGGATATGACGTGACTTTCTGGATCAATCCAAAGGAACATGTGTTGACTGTGGGCATTATACGCTTGTCGTGACTACTGTGTGAACATTCTAAACTGCATCATTGTGAACATTGCGTGCGGACTTTTGTCTCTACAAAACGAAAACGAGTCGGTTCCAACAACCCGCGGATGATGCGACAGTTAATTAATTTAAAACGAAAAATCGAACGCCAAAGAAAGTCGCAGTCATGTAGCGCAAATGTAATTTTGCAGCTTCGTGATTTGTTAAAACAAAAACTGGCAGAGGCCAGGTGCAATTATGTTTCCAACAACCTTTCAAGACTTATGAAATATTGCCCCGCGAAAGTTTGGCAATATCTATTTCAGAATAAAGAGGACATTACGCAGATTGTTCGCAGTGGTTACGCCGTCAGGGAACGATAAAGAAATGGCTGATTTATTTAACCTGTATTTTTAGATCGTTTTTTTCTCACGCAAGCGAAACTGGTCCCCTTGTATCTGGCGATGTAAGAGAGAATGAGTTGGAACGAAATTACAAATCAGGGTGTGCTTGCTATGCTACTTAATATTAACGCTAAAAAAGTCGTGTAGCCCGGAAGGTATTCTCAACTCTTCTCTGAAGAGATATGCGGAAGTGCCGGCGACTTTTTTAACAGTTATCGTCAATGCGTCATTTTCGGTTTGGATTGTACCACATGACTGGCGGTCGGCACGTGTGGTTCCGATTTTTAAGAAAGGGAAATGCATCATACTGCAACTATCGCCCAGTATATTTAACTTGCTTATTGTGTAAACTTATAGAACACATGATTACAAACTACCTAACCAAGTACCTTTATGAGCACAATACACTTTCGGACGCGCAGCATAGGTTTAGGCGGGTATTTTCCACAACTCAACTAACAGCTATCGTACTATCGGTTATCGGCTAAAGACGCCGCACGTTTTTTATCGACGTCAGCTTAAAGCGACGAAATGCTTTGATATTGCTGCAATGCGGATAAACATATGTGCTCATGAACGAGTTTATTTCGATGTGCATTTGACGCCGCTCCTTCGGGAGAAGCTCGCATTCCAGTCGGCCTCGCCCGCTGATGCTGTACGTCGGACAAAAGCAAACTGTGCCGATACTTATCTGAGAAAAGGTACCTTGAACATGCTTGGTGCTTGTCGAAATCTTTCCCATTGATGCACGCGAGTCATTAGCATTCTTACTGAAAACGGCGGAGCGGCCGATTCTTTTCGCACACGCGTGTTCATAATCTCTGCAGTCATGAAACAACCTGGAGTCCGCAAACCTTCTCTCCTCTTTTTTTCAACTGCGTCTTACTGTGACAATTGATTATCCGCCATACACCCTCCTTGCAATGCAAAGGGCGGTGTCAACTCAACTACAGAAAGAATTGCTGAGCAGAGCGGCCCGTGTGGTCGAAACTGCCTGATGTCACATACTCAAAGATGGTGATCTACCCAGAATGCACCACTTGCAGGCCGCGAATTACTTCTCCCTATAATGACAACAGCAGCAGAGATCTTGCCGGACAGCGAGCAGAGCGCGTGATTGGCTACGTCGGACCCACATGATGAGCACGCTCCAGGACTATGTCCAAAGATGGACGCAAAAAACCGCGTTCACCCCGGCAAAAAAAGAAGAAAAAAAGCTTATTTAAGCGTATTGGAAGTGGCGGGAAAACTCCCGCTTCCGGTCCAGTAAATGCTGTGCACAGCAGAAAGCGGGTCCTGTTTGGACAGCGCACTTGACGACATCCTGTGCCAGATGGTTACACATATGCACATCCCAGTTTGATTTTGACTCGCTTTACTGTGCAGGTTAGAAGAAAACTACGAGGTCGCCGAGGGGTCTGCATTCCACGAAATACCCTGTACCTGCACTACGTGGACTTCTGTACCAGGAACACAATGCAGCCGGTCAACGCGGCAAGTTTCGGAAAGGTGAGAGAAGGAAACGTGATGAAGGCTGTCTCCGCTAAACGACGGGACATGGCATCAAACATCTGTGTGGCACTTTACTCTGTTTCACATTAAGTGCTATCCGAGGCCAAAGCTACAACCTAATAGTGCCAGTAAAGCAGCGCCAAATATCTATTTGCTAAGTAAAAAAACAACAAAAAAATTGGCTGCAGATTTGGTCATTTTGCGAAACGTGTTTAAATGCGGCAGCTTTATACGCTGTGTGGTGCGCTTCGTTCGTATGGTGCCTAGGGCAGGATTTAGTCTTTCATCGCCTGGATAGGTGGTGCTCATAGTTCAGGTGGCATGCCCCGGGCAGGGTTTTGCATAGAAACTGATCATGTCACACAAATGTATCTTTGTGACGCTGCGCGCGCTTTCCTTTAGCACCACCCGGATACGAAGACTTTTGCGCTGAATTTTCTGGTTGATCAAGAGAGGGGAAGCGCGCATTCCTGCTCTTTACCCTCCTCGTTTCGCGGGTTCTTCCTACACCGTCTTTTCTACTCCTCTTTTGTTGCCCTTCCCACCTCTCTGCGTTCACCGCGCTTTCTCACACCACCTGCTTCTTCTCCTCCCGTTCCTGCGTGCTGAGTCCGTAGCTCAAGGATTTTTGCCGGCTTTCACCGAGTGCTGACGTGGGATATTGGACTCCACCGGAGCATCTTCAGTGGCACAGCCGAACCACGGTGACAGGGATGACTCAGCTTCGACTGATTATAAGATTCTCTTGACGCCACTGCCAACTGGTTTTGCAGTTTCAAACACCGTCTTCATGCACGCTGACGTTCGGGGCCGCCCCTATCGTGTGGACGACTTCCGGGACACCCTGAGTCGACTGGGGCTGGTCCCCGAGGTCATCGCTTTGAGGAGTACCAGATAAACCACGTCCAGGGCAGTGAATTTCAAGTCATCCGAGGGTAAAAGGAGGGTTCACACAGCGGGACACCTCATCGTCAAAAAGCGGGCATGCATCGTCATCGACCCGCGCAACTGGGACGTCCACATCAAGCTCCTCTAGTTGTTCTTCCACGTGCCCGACGAGGAGGTGAGGGCGGTACTCGCGCTGTATGGCAAGGTGACATGAAGCGGGAACCGAGATGTGGGGAGTGCCGGGCGTGGCGGGCTGTGTATTGATGACGGATACGGCCATAAATCGGCTCAAGCCCGGGTTCGGTTTGGATGAAATGTCACAACATCTGTGAATCGCCGGGCAGGGCACCGCTCTGCCTGCGCTGCCAGCGGACCGGCCACATCCGCCGCGAGTGCCGGGTGCCAAAGTGCGAAACCTACAACCGGTTCGGAGACGATGCCGACCACTGCCTGGTCGTACGCAGCGGCTACGGGTTCTGGAGGAGGGTATGCCAACACCGAGTTCTTCGTGGACGAAGCGGAAGCGGAGGCAGCTGTCGAGGGGCGGTTCTCACCCTCAACAGACGCGCGTTGGAGCATCCACCTACGACGGATAGCACCACACCGGTCGCCGAGACCCCAGCGAAACCTCAAGAGGTGACATCAAGCAAGGACGAGAGAACGGCGACGGCTCGTGACCAGTGCACTGGCCACAAAGCGACCGCTTGAGCAGGACTCCCTTTAGCGAAAACTAAGACGTTTGAAATATACCACATTCTAATTTGGAGTGTATTTGAAGTACAGTTCATAATTGTAAGTACAGAAAAAATAGACCGAAAATATGCACTTCTTTTTAGAGCGCAGCTCTTAGGCGCTCGTTTCCGGCTTGAGCGGCGTCGGCGTCGGCGTCGCCGTCGCCGTTGGCATCGCCGTCGGCGTAACAGCGCGTTGCAGGCAACTCAGGTTGCATGCAACCTGCGTTGCAGGCAACTTAGGCTGCATGCAGCCTGAGTTGCACGCAACTTAGCGTTGCATGTCGGCGTAACTGCGTGTTGCAGGCAACTCAGATTAACCTGCGTTGCAGGCAACCTGAGTTGCCTGCAACGCGCAGTTACGCCGACATGCAACGCTGAGTTGCGTGCAACGCACGTTGCATGCAACCCTTCCAGGTCACGTGACCCCCCCCAGGTCACGTGACCCCCAGGTAACGTTACCCCCAGGTCACGTTGAGCCCCCGAGGTCACTTGACCCCCAGGCCACGTGACCCCTCAGGTCACGTGCCCCCCCAGGTCACGTGACCCCCCCCCTTGCCCTCCTCCTCCTCCTCCAAGAGCTGCGCTCTAACTCGGCGTTACAGGGAGTTGTAAACGGCTTTAATTTTTTTTACTTAGTACTAATAAATATTTCTGAAAATCTTAAAATATATCTATTTAAACGGCATATAAAGTTTCCATCATGCGTTCTGAAATATGTAACTACACAATTAGTAGGCAACAAATTAGCTTTTCAGATAGATTTCTTAAACTATTTATTTATTTTATGGAAAATATACTCCAACACTAATAAAAATGCAGCGATCAAAGATATGTGCAGAATTACTCTTAAAATACCTGGAAATCGTAAATACCGTTGTGTTATACTCTAAGTATCTTTTGACTGCAATACTTTGGTAGTTTGACTTAAACTACCAAAGTATTGAAATGCTCGCCTATCAGAAGTTCCCTTCAAGCAGATGTGGAGTACACTGAAATGCCTAAATACAACATTTGATTAGTTTGTCAATTGAGTTGTGCAGCATCGCACTGATAAATCAGCCCAGTTTATGTTATTGTTTCCTTTTTCTATCAAAAACACACCTGGTGAGTTTCTTGCATACCAATCACAAACGGGGTTCGTGAACTACAACCACAACACTTGCTGATGCTGGAAAGCCTCCAGCAAGTGCAGTGAGCAGATAGGTTTGGCGTGGTTGTGTTAGCACAATGTTAGTTCACTGAATGTGTATACTCACCATTGTACGCGATGTGAGTAGTGACTTTAATATAGTGACGTTAATGACCATATTAAATAGTCAACTAGTAAAGAAAACCAAAATAACTATTTTAAAGTGAAGAAAGTGCCTTGACTCGCTTCGTCCTGAGTGGTGCTATGCAGAGAAGCATTAACATTTCTTCTAGAAGCCGTTTCTGTGGGTATCGTTTTAGCGACTGCGCCGAATTATTATTAGTAGTACTAATGGTTTTTAGTAAGAGATATCGTCCACGAACTTCAAAACACTGTTTCCCTTTGACATACTCCCGAGGAGAAGATGAAATACTTGGAACCTTAAGAAGTGCAGAGGTGGTCACCGGCCAAATGATTACCTTCAATACGTGTAGGCTGTATAAGGCTCTAGAGCAGCTCGATGGGAGCGTGATTCAGGTGCTCAGTGCGTCATTGTGTTTGTGTTGGTTTCTAATGTGTAATTGTGGGATGTATTTAGTAGTGCCTTCAAATACCACAGAAACGCCATTTACTAATAAAATCCCAAATAAAAAATTGTGTAGCCGTTTTTAATACACAAACGGCCTCTTGTGGGGAGGAATTATATTTTTGGTATTCTCTAAAATATTTCCTGATTAATATTTATGAAATATTTTGAATACCTTACGCGCTATTTCGAATGTCGACAAAATAATACAGAATAAATACAAAATGAATATTCATATTCAATATATTTCAACTTCGTTTGAAGTACGGCCTCTTTTTGCTAAGGGACAGATTTGTTTAAGGTCGACGGCTTCTCGAGTCCGTCGGAACCACCGGCAAATACGGCCGGCAAAGAAAGAAGCCGCTGTTAAGACTTCCTCCAAGTACTGTGCCCAAACCCAAGGACCCGGATAAGCTGGCCTGCCCACTCAGCCCTGAGTCAACTCCTGGTGAGGGCCCTAGGAGTATGGGTGCCTCTGATTCGCTAGGACGCCTAACCATGTCAATGAGCTGAAGGTGGTAGCACAGGACGCCTGCGGGTTCGCCTCACGTCGTAAAAAAGTGCTAGGCTGTTTTTCAGGTAAGTTCGGCCGACCATGTCCGGTGACCATCTTTAAGTTTTACGAAAAAATATAATTTGTAGGCTCAGTGTTCATCAAAACGAAAACCTAAATCTGTTCTGCGAAAAAGTCCGATGACAGCTAAGCACTTCTTATGAGTTGTGAATGCGAAAGCATGAATGTCGTTCTTCCGCTCCCTTGGTTCGACTGCGGCGTACTGGCGTGGACGGCCACGTTTCGCCCGCCGACAGCCGAGCGCGCGCTTTCCCGAAGTGGCTGCGCCAAGCTCGGCCGTACACCCGTTCGGGAGTTTGCCCGAACGGGCTGCTGCCGCCACCGCCGGCCACTGCCCCTCGTACCGGCGGCCGGGTCGCTGCGTGCGCTGCAACGCCATAGAGAAGGCTTCTCTGGTGGCTTTTTCGGAACTACGCCGCACGAGATCCAATGGGAGCCTCGTCCCTTGATGACGCCCGCCGTCTAATGGGAGCCTATCCATCAGATTTTTGCTACAGACGACATTGGGACAGGGGAAGGTGCCGTTTGGCGCGGCTTCAAAGCTGATAACGTCAGTTCACTCCATGAAACAATTAATGGTTTCGCATAAAAAAAATCGCACTTGCGGAAAAAAGTTAGAAGCACGCTCTCAAGTGCTAAGCGCTGCCTGCGAATTGCGCGAAGTTGGCATCTGGGTCACCTCTCCTAAACAAGAACTGTTGTGGCTAATGGTCTAGAAACATTTACTGACACACTGCGTATAAGGAGGATTGAATCAAAATATTTATCATTAGGTATCGACGTTGTCAATTTCTATAAAAATATCGCAAACACGGCACGTTCCGCAAAAATACTTACTTTTTTTTTCTCCGCATCTATAAATACCTGAACTTTCAAACTTGGCCAGAGTGTTGTCCTGTATCTTTTTAATATTGGCGCTAAATATGATTTTCCTTGGCAGCAAAGCAAATTTATGAGAAGCGCTCAAAAGGGGCCATTTTAATATTCACGAGTTATTTGGTAACTCAATTAAAAAAAATAACATCTTCAATTTTTTTTAAACTATCTCACATTAAGTCTAATGTTAGGTACTAACACAATATGCAAACAGCACGTTGAATTATGTGTGTGCATTTGAAGTTATAAAGCTAGAAATAGGACCAAATTGAAGCTACCGCAGCACAGTGAATGGGGCGTGTAGATACACATAGATGACAAATTCATACTTTTTACAAACTGTAAAAATGCTCGAGGGTGGTTTGAAAGCAACAAATTGACGGCAGAGAGGTGAACGGTGGTTTTAAATATAAATTTTTAGTGCGTTTTTGTTGAAGAGTCAAAGAAATCGCGCGCGGTCCGGAGCGATCTAGAGTCTCTCTCATGTCGCATGCTTCGCAGGGCCTGTTTTCAATAGCCGGCGTGCGGGGTCTCTGTGTACGCCACGCAAGGAAGCGACCGGAGCGGCTCCGCTTAACTCATGTTTATCTCAGCCTTTGCCTGGCGGTATGGCGCGGCGGAGCCGGCCCGCCTCCGCTGCGGCGCTGCCCTGTGAAACGGGGCCGGACTTACCGGCAGGCGCCCGTGAGGCGAGCGGCAGGCAGAGTGCGCACCACAGTAAGCCGAGCACCGTCGTATGCGCTTTGCTTAGTGTGATGATGACTGTTCATTTTGTTCCCGACGCTGTTGTGTATTTTGTTGTAGGTCTGTAACGCATGAAAGAGCGCCTCCCTTTCCTCCACGAGTTCTGGACATTGACGGCATTTCGTTTTCGACGATTTCTTTGTATTTTTACTATCAACGCGCGCTGTAGCATCTTGTTCTACAAAGAAATGGCATCACTCCAAACAAAACGACGTCGAGGCACCCTAGCGCGCTCCACCTGGTTCTCCGGCGCGCGTTAGTGCAAACAGATGGGCGCGCCGGCCGGGCCCGAGAATCAGGTTTTACTCCCTCCGTGCGCAGTCGCCTTCAGACGGATAATAAAAACTCAGAACCGTTTCACATCACGGAGTGGGACTGCGTTTATCGTCCTTAGCTTTGAACATGTAACCACAGCCCGTATAAAACGCGAAGAGAAGATAAATACTGAAGGGTACCCGCTGTGTAAAATGTTTTTATAATTCGTTTGTGATCAGATTCTTATAAACATATTGTTCTAGCCTTCTTGCACTACACTGCTCACAGACGTTTGTGGAAGTGAGTCTTTATTTCCGAAGTCGACTTCTTTGTAGACGCTCCCGTTCTCGATACCAGCAATTCGTGGCGCAGTGGGTTGACGCGTGTGCACTGCCAGAAGTGTCAAGATTTGAATTTCAGGCACGGGCCGGACAGGAATCCATTTCTCGTTTTCATTTTTCCTGAACACCTGCACGTCAGGCCTTGGCAGGTCAATTAGTGCAACATTCGGTAATTTTGTCTTGAGGACGTCCACCATATCTGACGCACACTTACTAGCTGATGTGGCAGGTCCTCGGAGATTGAAAATAGTTGCATGATGTTCCAAGAGGCCTCCAATCTCATCGCAGGCGTTCTTGCCATGCCCGGTAGCTGAATATAGATAGCCATTTGACCGACAGGTACTTGGTTTTCGTGAGCTCACAGAGTTGATACCGGTTCTTAAACTGACTCGCCGCACCGCCACTCACGTACGTCACATGTGCGTACAGCAGAGCAACGTCTTCAAGCCACTTCATGAATTTTCGCAACGGCGTAGCATGCATGGGCGGAATCGTGGCTGGTGTCATCACTGATGAGGGCGCAGCTACGCGTTTCTTTTCTAGTTGTCACAACGGATATGAAAGATCGAAACTTGCGTCTTTTGCCAGTGATGTGACCGAAATGGCTGCGAAGAAGAGGGCCTGGGCAGTACGCCCTCTTTGCACAACAGTTCCAACGGTGAATCCAACGCAGGTCAGTTGAAGCTTCCAACCCAGCGGTGACCTGTTCTACATGATCTGCAGGCGCTCCTCCCAGCGAGTCCAGACATCTATTGTGGGAGTGTGCGGGGCTCCACGATTCGATCGGACCGTTGAAAATGGGGCTGAGTTGGTAATGCACAGTTACGAGACAGCAATGCATAGTTCTGCTGAGAACAGCAATGCATAGTTATGCATCGCTGCTTCCCTCAACGTAGACGGATGAGCGGACTTGTTTTATTGACTCCAGCATACGTACTTATGAAGACGATCAACTCCTGAAGTGCGGTGCCCGAGCAAAACAGACGCTACTATCTCTTTGGGACTTTGCCCGCATTGCTGGTATCGACCGAAAAATTTGCTTTTGCCAGTTAGTTCCTTCCTTAACCTATCCCCTCAAGGCCGTCGAGCCATCCGCTTGTCACAATAAAATGCAATAACGACAACAACAATCGCTAGGTTCAATGTTCACTACCAAAAAGCTGCAGTTTGTTCCGCTAGTTCCGCAACGGAACTCATTGAGCCTTTACTTGAAATTGTGTCTTACTCGTGATATGCAATGATGTGGGTGAAGGTAACTCGCTCTTTCAATACCGTATCTTAGCATACCCTCCACTTCTTAGAGATGTGACCACCGAACAAGCGTCCCGACAACACACAAATAGAGAAATGCACACCACATAAAGCAACCAAAAAGCAAACAATGCATTCATGCAAAGTACAAACTTCTCACTCACACAAAATAATGAGATTAGTTTCAAGGTCATGCACAGTCCAGAAAAAAATATTTTGGCGATGCGGTCGTAAAAAAAAGAAAACGTATAAGTGAAAGCCTATATTTAAAAGAGCGCGAACGAACACAACGACAAGTTGAAGAAGGGACACAGACACAGCGCCGACTGTATGTATGTGAAAACGTTTATTATGATGCCACCTTCTGGCCTGAAGGCCTCAGAGTAGGCGGGGGAAACGGTGAAGGGAAGTGCAAATGACGATGATTAAATGAACCTACTTACGACTTACACTCTCTTTTTGTCTTCTTAAAACATATCAACATAGGAAGAGAAAGATAAAAAAGAAAAAGTAAGTGAGCCATTGTGCGCAGTGCCATAAAACATTGCACAAAGGTGATTTTAGGTGACGCATTTGATATATATTCGTGTTTCGTGAGAGTAGGCTTTAAAGAGCATGTAAGCGAAAAGAATATGCGCGGGCAGAAAACAAAGGGCCAACCGTCTGGCTGGTCCTGCTACTTCTATGTGGCCTGCCCCACAGACTCAGAGTGGCTGGGCTGGACCGGCTTTGAGCTGCCCGGTCACACGCTCTTCCGTGTACAAAAGACGGCCTGCAGACATCGCTGAGAAAATTATCTATGGACATGCTTCAAGAAGAACTCTGGCCCTGCTCGCTTTATACACGCTTCGAAACATGTCTGCAGATAGTGTTTTTTATGACCAATGTGACCTTCGAGCAAGGAAGAAGCACTCGTTAGGCACTGTCTGCCTTGCCTGTCCTTTGTATAACGTATTAGCAGTGCGGGCACGCGGTATTAGGGTGGTCACCGCGAAGAAGATTATTGCAGCACGCGGTGCCATACTTGAAAAGCACCGTCAACCCGACGGTTCCCTTCTGTTTTATACCGCGCATGAAAATTACCCAGATTTTCTTTTCTTGGATCTACTGTTTCCCAGAAATACACTCACGAATGTGCAGGCAAAATTTCACCCAAAATATCGCTTTGTACGCGGTTTCACTGCATTGCGTTCATTCGCTTATTTAGAACATTTCTTTTTTACGACCGAATAGCGCTCCTGAACTCCACGAAGAAGCGTTTCAGAACCGGCCATGGCGATCTCGCGAGACACCGTTGAAAGCAGTGTGTAAAAATACTACACGAAAAAGAACGTTGTATCTTTACACTTTACGAAGATTTCAGATTAATTTCTAAGCTGTCTGTAAGGCTGACTGCGCAATTGCCCAGAAGTTACCATCCGAACATTTGGAAGCAACTCGAGACTGAAAAATACGAATGTTGACACCAAGAGAAGAGACTCAAAATGTTTAATACACACCAGTTCACTTGCGCCCTTACGTTCTGTTTGTTACCATCCGAACCGTTTCCTCCGCTGCGTGTGTGGCGTCATTGGACTCTTTCTGAACGACTTGTGTTCACAGGGGCGGAGCTAGAAGGAGGGGGGGGGGGTGCGGAAGGCGATTGCAAGAGGTCACCATTTTTTTAATAAAGTGAGCATACACCATTTTTGATATGGGAAGGAATATCTCGTTCGTCTTGGTGAAATGGGGATTATCGTCGTCCGTTGTGCCACATCCGTGTTCATGACGTCATATCAGTCTATGACGTCACATCTTTTTGCCATGAAATATTTGGCGCAGCAGATATTAGTTGGCGGGAACTTTTCAGAACGGGCCTATTGTTCCGGTATAGAGAAGGGCGTGGGCAGACCATTTATCTCACCTAAAATTTGCGTCCCGTCTTTTTTATTCGTAATCCTCTCTACTTTCTTTCAAATAATCATGCAGGAATATTCCACCCTGCACGCCATCAAACGAGATGGCTGCGCGATGGGCTCACCGAGTTGCTCCGAGCAACAGCTTGCTCATTAGTGGCATTTTACGCCTCGCGCACCCAGCCGTACCTTTCCCAATTAACACCGGAGGCGGGACTGTCGTCTCTCCGATGAATCCTCGGCTTTATCGTGTGTCCTCCTCTTTCTTGCCTTTGCTAATCTTTCGCTCTCGGACGTGTTTTCTACTAAGCCGATGAAGCGGTAAGCGTGCGCGTCCAATCGCTCGCAATGATCCAGGTGTTCCGGAGGGTATCCTACATCATTTGTTGCGTAATTTCAAGCTTTTCTTTTATATGCCATCTCGAATCATAGAGAGCTATTAATAGACTATTTATGCTTTACGTGTAAAGTCGAGACTTGTCAACTACCTGCGCGATATAGATGGATGTACCGAGCATCAGCTCTAGTAGGGTACTCTTAGTGATCTTATCGCTCTGTAAACAAGCCGAAAAAACCGGTGCCTGCATATGAAAGCTCGAACTGTCACCAAATGTGGATTGAGGTATTCGTTTTTACCTTGTAAAATTTCAGGACGACGTAGTTGACTTTCTTTAAAAAGTAAGACAAACAAAATTTGTTGATTCTAATTTTCGAAAGAAAGTCTCGCATCGCTCTAGAATTCAGTCTGACATATATGTACCGAAACGCCACACTTAATGGAATATCATACAAAGCACTTTGGCAACAGGATACTGGAGGGTTTCTCTGCGTTTTTGAACATTGCTCAAGAATTCCAGAAAAAAGGCTTTAACTTCTCGACTGTTTTTTGCGAAAGTTACATCAAACTTGGCCGCTACTGCCTCGATGTCTCGATACATTTTGATAAATTCTTAAAAGCAGGGGTAGCATCTTTACACTTGGCGTTTCAAATATTACAAAAATAATGTAACCCCTTGGTCTCAAGCATAGATGGCGTTTTCTATTATTCATCTTTTTGATGGGTCCGAATGGTTTTAAGAAAAAGTAGACGCATCCAGCGACTTTGTACACTAAGGTTTCTCTGAACCCCATTCATTCATTAAGTTACAGTCACACTGACCATATACCATACAAAAAAAAACAAAAAAAAACGACACGGTTTCGACAGCAGACACGTTGATAGGATTATCTGTGGAAACGGCCGAAGATTCTTCGAAGCATGTTGACCTTATTGTGCCACATGTCAGACCATTATTGGGTGTTTATTGGCACAAATAAAGGCTGGATGATGATGATGGTGATGATACGTATTTATGCTTTTAACATATCTTCAGGCAGTTTTTGTATGATCATTCTGACAAGATCGCCATACAAGAAAGAAAGACGCCTCATACAGTTTCTTCAGACTGTCTTTTGTACAATGCCTTAGCCTTCTAACTGCGTCTTTCGTTTCCCAAGATATCCGACTGGTAGACTCCTAACGTCAACAGTGCGCATCAGGTGCTTCAATTTGTCCCCATATAGAATAAACTTTACCGCGGCGTTAAGAAAATATTCAAGTCCAGGTTACCTAACACCGTGGTTTGAGATTACCATTGCCGACGTCCTATTGGTGACGTGAGCGATCAGAAAGCGTCGTTGTGGATGTCTCATCGACGGATGTCTCATAGACTGAAATAAGAGGAATGTAAGAACTTCAATTTTGACAGTGTTGGCGGTGTTGCTTTGAGAGCGCTATGATTTCAGGCTTCCACCATGCCCATTACAAACACCATCGAACTTGTTTTTCAGCAAGGTAATGACGTCAAGAAAGGTAACCGAACGAGGGCGCCACCGAAACATCTCGCCACTAATACTTAGTTTCACCTTAGGTACTACAAGGGCAGTTGACCGATCCGATCGGTCATCTGTCTCTTGTCCGATCGGCCCTACGAGCCGATCGGACACTCATGAAACCGCATCAAAAACGCAGCGTCAAGTTGTGTGTTATCACTTTCTGTACGTGCGCTATCACCGACTCAATGAAGGGCAGTGAATGTCCCTTTACTCGCGCTTTTAAAGGCTCCTTCGTAGTTGTAGGTGTTCGGGCCTTTGACTGCGCGAGTTTGAACGAAAAGGGGACAAACAAAATAATTTCATTTCACACCGAAGTCCAACCGTAGTTTACGCTACTATCCGCGATGGAACCAAATCAAGCAGCGCCAAAAATTGCATGGTCATCGCGCTCGTCGTCTTTGTGTGTTTGCTATACGCCAACACAGTGTCTCGAAACAAGCCGCTTTGCCCACACCAGGGGCCCTAAGCTGGACGCTTGGCGAAAACGACGGCGAGAAATCTGGCGGCCGCGATTGGCCAACGCCACACTTGACCTTGGCGCCGGCCAATCATAGCCGCCGAATTTCTCGCCGACTTTTCCGCCAAGTGTCCAGATTGAGGGCCCCAGGTGTGGGCATCGCGCGTGCGCAAAAGACCAAATTCGGGACGAGTGAAGTCTCTGCGCATGTGCAGTACCGACAGCAGCGCCACCGCAGTGGCGTGACGTCAGTGAGTTGAGTTGGTCTGTAGCTCATGGCGATACGGATCCTGCACACGCAGAGAAAAATCGCAGCATAACAATCGACGCATTCACTGCGCGTGCACGTCTAGCCACTGACAGAAAACGCGGAAAGACGACCAGCGAGTAATAACGATACCCGCTTTTGGTGCTTCGCTCATTGGCTGGCTCGGTCGAGATCGTCGCGTTGTACTGCGGTCGTAACTTAAAATGGGAAAGGGAGTTTTGGATAGCCTTCCCTCCGCGGCCTTTCGAGGCGTCGTTCAAAACCTGGCGTGATTCTTTCCATTTCCTGATTCAAGAGGTATGCGGAGCGCGTTCGTCTGCTCCTTTTGCAGGGTTTGTGGCGACGTCAAAGCGCCGAGCTCTGATTGACTCTGATTGAAGGATAGTGGGTAGACCTCAAGGCAGCTTACTTCAAGGTCTAACCACTATCCTTCCAATGAGAGCCAATCAGAGCTCAGCGTTCTGACTTCACCACTACTCCTGCAAAAGAAGCAGACGAACGTGCCCTCCGCATACCTCAGAGGTTCCGTGTTTCCGAACAAATCCGAAATAATGATAATAATAACAAAAGAAACACTCATCGCTAAATGTTTCTTATCAATTTGAATTTATCTGATTAACACAACATTTCAAGGTCACAATAATAAAAAAAGGGAAAAAAAAGACGGTGATTTTGACTTACAAAAATAATTTATAAGAGCACAGGGCCAGTAGATCTGAGGGAAATGCCGTTTCAGACTTTCCTTTTAATTCTCAAACTAGCGACAAAAGAGGTTTGCCCGTAGCTCTTCAAGGTTCCTTCGGGACAGTGGCCGTGGCACCCGGATTTTATTTATTTTGTTTTGTTTTATTTTAAAACTTGGGAACAGCAATATGAAGTCCGATTATCATATAATTGGAAATATAACAAAAAATAAACTCCGATAAAGTCGAAATTTTTTACGAAAAAGAAAAAGAAACTCCATTTGATTTCATGAAAAATAAACTACGAGAACACGGAATGCAAAGTTATAGCTATATGTCTAGACGGAGACGACGCTACGCGGTAATGGGGCCAACTAAGCAACGCCAAAAGCGTCAGTAACTTGTTTTTTTGTTTGTTTTGTTTTGTGATTGCTTCAGCGATGATTGAAACGCGTGCATAAACACGACGGATACCACGACGATGTGCTTTTGACGCTGTCTGCTTGTTTCCATCAGCTCGTAGAGTCGTCTGCGCCTGGACAAGAGGTGACACAAAGTGTCTGCGTTTTCTCAAGTACCACGCGCTTTATTTTGCTTCGCAGATAATCCGGCAGCAGTTTCCGCAGCTGACCACAAGGACTGGGCACCAGAGGCCAGTCCCGCTATCACTACTACGGCATCGCAATCAAGGAAGCGTCACTCTACTTCGAATCGTCGTATTCCAGAAGCTCGGGCTGTGGGTGAGCCCTTTTTATCTCCGATACGCGGTCTGAAACCGGAGGAAATGACTTTTGTACTCTGTTCCACTTTAAAGACCGACGACCAGTTCGCGCTTTCCACTTTTCCCTCGCTTTCTCCTCTCCCCCTTCTACCCTGTGCACCGTTGCATGTTTTCTTCTCCCCCATGGTGAGGAGGATGTTCTGCCTGGCAGAATCTCGAGTCTGGTCGTCGGCCTTTAAGCCCTATCGCAACCGACGCTAGCATCCCTTGGTGCCGATAAAGCGGTGAAAAACGTGCATCGTCACGCGCTTCGTCTTTTCGAGTTCGCCTTCAGCGGCTAAACCAATCGCGTGCAGGAAAAGCGCCAAATCGCGGTGCGCTCTCGCTGCGTGAGTTTGGTTTTGTTGATGATAGCAAATGCACAAAAGCAATGAGGCAATGTGATGATGTAATTTTGGCGCTGTTTCATTTGCTCCATAGAATCCGAGAGTCAGCAGTGGTCAGGCCTAAAGTGAAACGGAGTATAGACCGCTTTCGTGTGACGGTAGTTACGTTAAAATACAACGTGATTGGGTCGGGTTACAAAAATAAATAGTGTAAGCGTGACTCCGATAAAACAAATGTATAGCCAAGAAATGAAAAAAGAGTAGAACTATTGGCGCGAACTCCTTCAATTCTGGCGCCTTCTAACCGAGCAAACAAAGTAGTTTACTAATGTTTTTCCCAACTCAGCTACGTCGAAATTCAATATGGCGCCACTTGGGGGAAAAATGGTCTATAGGCCCCTTTCGAAGGACTGCCCTCTGTTTGCAGCTGTGGAATACCTGCACAATGGAGGACTAAATCCCCAACGTCACGGCACACTTTAGGCGTTTGGTTGGATCAGAAAGCAAAAACACACCCATAAAAATAAAGTTGATGAGCGCAGTGAAGTTATAATTTGGACTCTGTTTGATTGGCTCGTCGGCTCTTGCCAGCGTTGTATGCAAATCCAGTGTTGTATGCAAATACTGTGGTCATGCAAGCGCTCGAAAACAGCACCTGACTATTAACATATGAAGTCAATCGACCAGCACGCTCCGCACTTGGAAATTACCCGCCTCGAATGGTGGAGTTGAAAACGAGAAAGACAAGAAGGGATATAATAAAGATGATGGAGACAAACAAACAAAAAAAGAACAGAAAACAAAAAAACGACATGCAGCAATTGAAAATAAAAGTATATACATAATTTTTCTTCAGTAGCGAGCGTCTAGGACTCCCGCCGATTGACGTCCCAGCGACAGGCACCCACAGTGTCAGGCACCTAGTCGCTTCGCCTTTCCAGTGTCGGCTCCAGTTTTTGACACCGCAGAATAAGCCAAAAAACAAAAACGCTCTGACAGTCGTCGATTTCTCTTTAACATTAAGTTGACTTTTCTTTTTAGAAGTATTGGTTAGCGGCAACCAAACACCACGCCAAAGAATGCACCTAGAAAGTGAGAGATGGAGGAGACGAGAGCGCGGCGGGTACGTCAAGACGCCGAGCCCTTGTTCACCAACGGTCAACACTGCCGTTACTGACGCCAGTGTCGGGTACATTTAATTTACTTCGCAGCGGCGCCGGAAAAGCATGCACGGTTCACATTTTATTAACCCGAACCGTTTTCCAATGAACCGCTAACCGCCACGTGAGGTTACGGTTTCGTTCCGGTTGGGGTTCAATATCAAATGTTGGTTTCGTTCACGGTTATGTTCCGGTTCGGTCCAAATATGACGGTTTTGCTCCCCTTTTAGGTTCGGGTTCGGGTCGACACCTTGGTTTTAGGATAGATGAGAATATGTAGTAGAAGTATGTATGTGTAGCAAAGTTATGTCCCAAATTACCTTATACATAATTTGACCATACATCTTCCTGTGTTTTGTTTATTTGGAAAATCGGAGGATGTTTTGGGTGTTTGTTTATTCCTAAAAATCGGTGAATTCTTGGTGACGTATTTTGTACAGACGGCAAAAATGGTGCTTAGTGGTAAACATTTTCACAAACTAAGGGTTCACATATAGTTGAAAATTTATGTACACCCTTACGGCTCTTTGCACTTATCATAATGCGACAGTGCTTGCAAACCACGGACGAGTCTGACTTCGGGCTAAAGTTCGAATATGCCCTTTTTAAACAATCATACGAACCTTTTAATTTTCTTTAAATACTTCACTCTTTGTGCTCCTTGCTATGACAACAATTAAGATTGTTTTCAGGCAAGGTGTTTCTGCCATGGGGAAGGCAGGTTGTTCTTAACTCTTTCGCAAGATTTAATCGATAACGACCACTAGGGTAGTTTTGAATGCTCCCATCGAGCTCTAACCTGAGTAAAACAAACGCATGGTAATAAGCCGTTCTGAGCGAATGACTTACCTAACTCCTGTTATGACTCGTGAATAGGGATGACTCGCCTTAAATAACTTTTTCTTTACCATACTAAAGCATTGTGTGTTTATGTGCCATAAAACTTAGAATCACCTAACTTTTATATCACCATTCTCTGAAGTCCGTGATTCCTCTGACTTGGAACTGACAGAGTGCTTGATTTTAAGTAAGACTACGCTCCCGAAAAACATATATGAAGGAAAAAAGTCGGCATAAACAGTCCTCCTTTCGAGCAAATTTGTAAGAATTCGGTGTCTTTCGGTTTGTAACAAATTTTGTATTTTTGACATCTATGGATGTCTATCGGTGATCTCTGGATTAAAACCGCAAATGTCTACGACTTAGTTATAACTTGGAAAGAAGTGCCTTGGGGGTTTGTTTAGTTTTTTCCTTTTGGCAACCGCTTTTGCCGATCAATTTCTAAAGCTTAGCTTCAGCTGCACAGTTATTTTGGTGACCTAAAAATTGTCAATTAAGAAAATACATTTATTAAAAATAACAGCTGGTGGTCTTTTTTTTTATAAGAAAAGGATGACGCCATTGCAGGGTTTGGAAAAGTGCCCCCCCCCCCTCTCTCTAATATCTTCCTCTGATCAAAACTGCACAGCCAACCTCGTGTAATTCTTTACATTCCAAAGGTGGTCACATGCCTTCGGAAACAAAAAAAAAAACCTACATATTTCACGTGTTACACAGGATAGACTAAAAAATTACCAAATTGGCTGCGTGAAGAAACAAATTGTTATCAGGTTTAAACAAAATATGCACGGAGATTTGTTTTAGAGAGCATAAAAAAATTGTTATTTTGAAGACGACATTTATTTAAGAATGAAGCGATGTTATAATGAAGAGAGTGAAGATTATTATTTGTACGATTACGAGTGACCAACCATTTCTCCGGATAACGTGTACTGATGGTGCTCTTATCTTCAGTGAGTTTGGAAATGCGGTACAGAAATTCGACAAATGCAATGAATGAAAAGCGAATTGAATAAAGCAAGCGATACTAAAAAATGTTCTACGTGAATTACTTCCTATATATTAAATAAAGATTCCGTATGATAATATTACGGAAACATCCGCTACATCCCTTAATTATGTATTTGTAGTAGTAGAATTTTATTTAGGTTTGTTTTGATAGTTGTACCCCAAAGCTGGTGGCAATTCTTCATATGGGAACTATACAGAGGTAATACATTTTTAATTTAATATTAACGGGTAGGAAGCTATGGCACCTAGTGACAAACCCAACTAGATGAAGAAGCTTCTTTGTTAGATATTAAATATGGTAGTTCCATGCCATGTGTTGAGGAAAGTATACGCTTAGAAGTTTTATGTTGGCGCACAAATTCAGTTGATGTGGTTCCAGGTTTTAGTGGCTTTGTTATACCAACTAATTTATTAACAGTTTTTTAAGTCATTAACTTGCGACCGTAAGAAAAATTTGTTTAAAACTAAGTTAGTCATTCTGATAAGTTCATCCGCATTATTTCCGGAGAAAAAAAGACTGGCATCATCTGCATAAAGTTATAAATTGAGTTCGATAGAGTTATATTTTACTACAATTTATGTAAGCACTAAATAATAAAAGTCCTACGATTCTTCCCTGTGGGACGCCACAAGCAATGTTCGAGAATGGTGAATGCTGACCATCGAACGTTTCCCTTTGCTGGCAGTTCTCTAGATATGATTTAAACAGTGAAAATGACATGCCACAAACACCATATTTATATAACTTTGCAAGTAACGTTGTGTGATTAAAACAATCAAAAGATTTACCGAAGTCAATAAACACAACATGTTTTAGAAGTGGCTTTTCAATTTTTTCTTGTATACTTTATTTTTGTAATAACAAATACGACTCTGTAGATTTCGCTTTCTGGAAGCCCAACTGGACCTCTGCTAGAACCGAATGTTTTTCCATAAAAGTCTGCGAGGCGCTTAAAGATAATTTTCCCAAGTCCATCAGAGAAAAGGTGAAGAACAGGTATTGACCTATAATTGCCCAACATATTTTTATCCCTCCTTTGTAAATAAACGATACCTTAGCCAGCTTCTTATTTCAAGGAAACTTCCAAAAGCTCAAGACACGTTAAATATTTGTACTAAGCATGGTGCAACAATATCTCGCACAAATTTGATATCTTAATTTGTAATTCATCAGAGTCACAGCTCTTACTATTCGTTAGACCAGGGAAATTATTGAATATTTCTTGCTTCTTTGTAGGGTTTATAAAAACTGCCATTCATCTCGCGAACAAACGACAGCACACTAGCTATTTTGCGGTTTAGGTATTGCTTCTATAAAATATTCATTGAAGCGTTTCGCGAGAGAAGGCTCCAGATACAGTTTGATCATTTGCAACCATGTCGCCTAGTTGTTTAGAAACCATTCCGCGGTTCAGAGCTTCGGTAACTTTTTCCCCATAATGTCAGGTGTTGCAAGAAGGTAAAGTACGCAGGCGAGCTGGTTATGTAGCTGGTTTTTATTTTTCCCGGTCTCAGGTTTTCTTTTAATAAAATGCCAGGTCGTTGTTTATCCACGTTTTTTTTACAATATTTCTTTGTGGTAGGAATAATTTGCTTTTTATAATTAGCTCGTTCCGGAATTTCTTTAATGTAACCAGTTGTTTTAGATCTCGTGACCTTAAAAAATGCTTTTGTGCAAACAGTATTTTTTTTTTGCATCACTTTGATATAAATTGGTGTGACTCGAAGGCTTTCTAGTTCCTAAGTCTTGTAGATGCAGCAACCGTTACTTTGGAAAATGCATAATGTAAAGAGTCTTGAATGTTTTAACAAATGCATGATATCCATGATAAACATCTCAATGCGAGCAAAGAAAGTTCAAATCTTGGATAATAAAACCCATTTAAATGCGAAAATATTTGAATTTGAAATGTTCTAAAATTTCTTTATAACGGCGGGTGAAGGCGGCGAGCGGTACAGTTGCGCTTTTTGGCCACAACAAGCAGGACCGCAGGCGCGGCGCTGCGTTTTGATAGTAAACAGAAACTTTAAAATTGGCAGCAGCCTTTTCCTTTAAATTCTTATTCTGCATAAAATGCATTATAGAGAATTGGTGAGGGAATCGGTGTGTCAAGTGGCGTAAACTTTTCCGCTATATTTAGCTAGGAAACAGAACGGTTAAATTGGTCACATGACGTCGGGTCACGTGACGTCGATTCCCTCTGCTAAATTCAGCGGGGAAACTGAAGTGTGTCTGCCTCACAAGACGTGCATTTTTTCGCTAAATGTTGCGGGTAACTGAATTGGTGAATAGGTCACGAGACGTTCACTTTCCTCTAAATTTAGCAGAGAAACTGAATTCATGTTTTGGCCACAAGAAGTGTAATTTGTCCGCTATATTTAGCGGAGAAACTGAGTTGACGTATATAGATCATGTGCCATGAATTCCCCCAAAATGTATAGGTCACATGACGTCATCTGACGCCAATTTAGTGGAAAATGCACGGACGGACGGACGGACAGACGGACCAAATTTAGGGATTGGGGAGACAGGGTTAAAAATGAGTTTCTGCTTTAAAACGCGACCAAATCGAGCGCGTTTTTTTAAACGTTGTAAATTCTGCGGATAGCTATATATTAATCATCATTGTTTGTGACGCAGCCAGACTGCCTCAAGGCTGCTTCATTCTTCGCCACTCAATTCGGCTTAATTACGCCTTCCAAATAGCGAAAATCAGCGCATATGGTGGTGCGGCGCAAGTCGTTACGTAAGGCCACTGATCTCTATGTGAATGTCTATTTGCTGGATCGCATTTGCCCGCTCCGCGAATGCGGCCACTGGCTGCCATCTTTTTTGGTAGAGTTATATTACCTCTAGCCAATGTACAGCTGGTGCAGCCACTAATAACCATCCATGGCAGACAGCCTTGTGGCAGTTCTGGTGGCAGGCTGCCATGCAAAGAACCGTGGGTTACATTTCGTTCTTGATTCAAATTGTCCGATCGGAACATATTGTTGAAACCCGGCGTGAACGGTAGCTCGATCTTTGAGGACCTGCTGAAAGTTTCACAAAATCGCAGCACCGGGTAAAAGCAGCACAGCACGCATCGAAAGAATCAGCGAAACCGATGCGAGCTGCGCTGCTTTGCCCCGTGCTGCGCTTTCGTAGAACTTCTCGCCCGGTCCTCAAAGATCGAGCTACCGTTAACGCCGGGTTTTAACAATATGTTTCGTTGAACAATTTCAATCAAGAACGAAATATAACCCACAGCGTTCTTATGGCAGCCTGCAACCACAACTGCCGTTCACGCCGGGTTTCAAGAATCTGCTTCGCCGAACAACTTCAATCAAGCACGAAATATCACCCACAGTACAGTGTGCTAGATCCACGGCTATTTTATGGCAGCCTGCCGCCATAGTGTTGTCCGCCATATTAGCTGGCATACTATGATGGCTAGAGCTAATATTACTCTAACAAAAAGATGGCTGACCGTGGCCGCATTCCCGTCCATAGGCGGAGCTGGTCAAACGTGATCCAGCAAATAGACATGGAGATCAGTGCGTGAGGCATTCCCACGAGAGCGGGACCGAGCTGATAGCAGTTATTCGCGAGGCAAGCTGAGGGCCCGAGATACAAACTCTCATTGAGTCTCCACCCCAAGAAATGTGGAACCACCAGTCCAGGCCACATGTCAAAGGATTTCAGGGCGCATACAGTTATCTCATTCAAAATTTATAAGCCTAATTTCCTAGGGCATTTTCCGATGAGGAAAATGAAGGCCGAGAGAGGAGACCCATGAATACATGGGGCTGAATTGCCGCAAACTACCGGGAAAGGAGACCCATGCTCCATTGAAAGTTTCCAGAAAACTAGCCCCATAAACTTGAATGAAATAAGGATTATCTCTGAAAATTCGACATCTAGTCGCATGACCGCTAGCCCACCATCCTGGGCGGATATGAAGCGTTCGGTGGTGCGCAGTTTATGATGCACGAAAATGACACTGTATTTGTTTTTCTGGGCACCTTTGTATTTTGTTTAGACATGGCCTGCTTGCAAGAGGAGCTACAGCATTCGTAAATTCTCAATGGCCCCTGGCGCTACCAAGGTCTTGTGCGTTATCTCGAAACTTCGCACCATACGCAATCAGAAAACGGGCATTATAGACGATTTTTTGGTTCGGTGTCGTACTGTGCGGAGATAATAAACCAAGTTTAATTGTTTCCGGTTTGGTCGAGCAGCCATTCACGGCCTGCTGCAGCGAAACTGATCCAAGAAATAGCTGTAATTATAACGGTTTCTTATATTTCCTACCGCCATTTTACTCTTTCAGGGACACTCGAGTACAGGCGGGAGATACCCTATACAAAGCAGGTATGCTCCTTTTTATGCTTTCCAGAAACGTCGCATGTGTGTTTAGAAAAAAGAAGAAAAGAAAAATCGCGTCCAGAAACCAACGGTCAATTCACGAAATGCTGCGAATGTAACTGCGAACGAACACTGATTCGTATCGTCACATCAGTAAGCTGTGCCCGTTACCACGAAGTTGAGTAAGGAAATAGCGTTACTCGTTAGTTTTCATAATCTGAGACTTGCGTTACTGAGATTCGTTGCCGTCCTCCAAATGTAACGAAATACTGCGTTAGCGTCACTTCCAAAAGCTATGACACTCACACGTTACTTTTTTTTAGTACTTGGCAGCCATATGCCAGCAATTTTATAAACTTCGACAGCAATTTGAGCGTTTTCAGAGCGATTTGATATGTTCATTTTAGTTTACTAAATTTGTAGAAGAATACAGGACGCTGATAGTACGTTAGTTCACGAGGACCAAACACGTCACCAATTTTAATCAAAAGCAATGGAGTAACGAATCATGTAATTTGATAGACAATGACATAAAATAGTGAGAGGACTTACTTTACGTTTTATGCATTAAGAATCATACCGAATACGTTAAGAACATGCCCCAAAAATTTAATACTTTACCGGTAACGTAACGTAAGTATTTGCGCCAACGCGTGAATTTCAACGCTGCGTCATGATTTACTGGGCACATCACTGCATCGTTTTAATGATTGACTAGCCACAACAATCCTTCGCAAAAGCAAACAAAAATATTTATGGCGTCTTTAAAAATATGTTTTACCCTTTTTAACACTCTTAGGTTCCGATCCATTTCACTTATTATCGGCACGCGTATAATTGTTTTGCGCTTCTCTATTCGACCGCAGTCTATAGAATGCGGTCGCTAAAGAAATGCGTAATGTCTATCGCAAAGTCTCCATGAACTTTTCGTGGGCATATTTGTTCGATAAAATTAAAGAAATAGAAATATACCCTGACAAGCTGCGTTGATAGCAGTTCAGCAGCGGAGTTACGTGTGGGTAGACAAATGCGCAGCGCAGGGCCTGTTGTGAACTACGTTAGCACAAGAATTTGTTTGCGGTATATCTGGCGTCGAACAATGAA
>JAZHYW010032186.1:0-11620 GCA_037355805.1 Ixodes ricinus | reverse complement strand
CTGTGGCTGAAACCCATCCTGTTGCGCTGGTGCAACTACCACCTGAGGCGTGCCGGGACGAAGCGGCGGGTGACCAACCTCACGTCGGACGTGCGACACTCAGGAGGTCTGCACGCTCCTGCTGACAGCTCGACTCCGGTCTGGGGTCCGGGGTCCCACACGGAGCGCACCCGGGAAGTCAGGCACCCGGCTGGCCTGGAGCCGAGCTGATGCTTCAGCAGGCGGACAAGAATCAACTTTGTCGGTCGTTTCTGACGCCTCGCAAGACGCGGGCAGAAGGGCGCCCCAAGCTCAACGACGTGGCGTTTGTGGCCAGCCTCTTCCACAACCATCCTGCGCTGGGATCTGCCGGAGGGTCCACTGGGAGATGCTCGAGGGTCTCGAGGAGACACGGGAGGAGAGGAGGACGCGCCGCGGCTGGGTCAGCTCGATGGGGGTGAACCAGGACCGTCATCACTCAGCTGTACCAGCGACCACGGCGGACGGACTCATCATCTTCCAGGATGAGTCCTGTCTCGAGCAAGTTGTTTGAGCCAAAACGGTGAGCGAAACTGTGCAAGCACGTGCAGAGAGTCGAGAGAGAAATTTGCAAGAAAATGTTACTGTTGCTCACTCTGGTTCACCGCACGCGTTCAGAAGGGTTGTACACTGAACACAACCTATCCCCATGTCTGCAGTTGTGCCAAGACTCAGCAGTTGTACTAGCACACGAATCTTGTGTTGTGGTTTCCGTAGTTGCAGGGTCGGACACAACAAGTCGCTCCTCCTCTCCTTCCTCCAGGTTAGCCGGGAAACCCCAGTTCGAACCGGGGAAAGCCCACGAAAGTTGCAGAATCTTTAATTAAAATCTGTGCACTCTGCGAGGAAACTAGTTGCAGCAACACTGGTTCGCTTAAAATTGGATCGCTTGCAGCTACTTATGGTAGTGACGAAACCACCAGGTGTTCCATTAAGCGGAGTATGATTACGCTTATTGTGAGCAGAGCTAGCGGATGAGACTGCTGGCCCACCTATTAATGTTTATAGTATCCATCGGGTCCACAGAGATGTTGCTCCATGCGAACAACTCGTGTTGTGGCGAGCGGCCAGGGGCGATATATTGCACAATGGCTCTTGACAGAGATGGATGGCCCAATTGTATGCGGAGCTACGTTGTGTGCTTTGTCTGGCTTCGTTCGGTCGCATTTCAGTTGTTACCTCTGCTTGCCTACATTTTGGCAGCTGTGGCGTGTCTGCTCGGGGTAAAGAGCAATCGGGTATTCGTAAAATGCTAGGGATAGAACATGCTTTCAGCATTTTTGTTGACCGGCTTGTGTGATTTGCTGAAGCCTACACAAGTACTTTTAGGATGTGAATTAAGACTGCACTGGCACTAGTTTTCTCTCTATATTTTTCCTGCTGTAATATGTGGGATTAACAAGTGGTGATTGGGCCAGTTGGTTCGCAACGGGAAAAACTAGCGCATAAGACTAGGACAAAGTGAGAAAACGACGACGCAAGCGCTGTCGCGCCTTGTGTCGACCCCCTACTGTAACTGAGCGACATTTTCCACGTTGTGTGAGATTAACACGCTTAAACATATAATTGTAATTTTTTTTTTAGCTGTCACCTCAGCTTGTGCTTACACTTGCCGTGCAGTCTACCTGCCGTGCTTGAAGTCTTTTTCCAGATTACCTTCACATTATTTGAAGTAATTTTCTTAGTTCTAACACAAACTGTTTTTTGGCAATTGTGTTTTTTTTTTGTATGTGTATTGAGGATTGTTGTATATGGTGAAAAAGTGTCTGCTTTGCTCAATATTATTTTATTACTTGAGGTGCCTTAACATACCTACCAGCTTTCTTTGATCTACAGCTGGTAGCATGTTGAAAGTAAAGTAAATAAATAAATTCTGTCAACTCTGCTCAGGTCTTGGAACAAGAGTGAAACATCTAGAGACAGGCAGGAAGAAAAAATTACTACATTTAGAAATGCGACAAAACAGATTTCAACCCCATCATTATCGGATTCCAAAACTCTGAAGAGCAGCAGTTTTCCACCTGAGTCCCGCTTGACCGCGACAGGAGTGCATTCGTTGACAGGCAAAATTGAGTTTCACTGGATGCATGAAGCCTACGGCGTTGCCACATTTAAAATTGTGTTGTGCATATTTGTTTAGACAGCAGCAAGTTAGTCAGCCCCCAGTGGGCGTAGGGGCATTATAGTGGTGGAGGGAAGATATGTCAATGGCGCCTACGACACATCAGGATCGACGCACTGCCTACAGCAAACACAAATTGTGAGAAAATAGTGAACACTCCAACAGATGCTCATGCGCTTAGTCAAGAATACACAAAATAGAATATGTATGCAGTGCTAGAGATGGAGCAAGGATTGGGAAAAAATCATCAGTTTTCTTGTTGCGAGACTATGTGTTTCTAATAACTCCCTAATAACGCCAGCGGTACGTGGAATAAACGAGTTATTGAAGATGTAAGCTTTAAACGTTAATTTCTTTTTTTGAGTGATTCCGTCTGGCGAGAGCGAAGTTCTCACATCGTATGTAGAAGATTTTCAACGCGTTCTCTTGCCCGTTGCGGCGCTGTGACCGATCCGGCCGGGCCTGGTGAACTGGACTCGCGTTCACCGCACGTTCAGCCGACTCAAGGGCTTCATGGAGAAGCTGGAGAACTGCAACTATGCTGTGGAGCTGGGGCGCAAGCTGGGCTTCTCCCTTGTGGGTGTGGCGGGACAGGACCTGTCGGACGGCAACGCCACCCTCACCCTGGCCCTGGTGTGAGCTCATGCGGGCCTACACCCTGTGGCGGTGCTCACGCAGCTGCGCCGGCACGGGACACCCCATCGTCGAGAAGGAGATCGTTGACTGGGCAAACTCCAAGGTGGGTGGCTGGTACCCTTCCTAATGCCTTGAAGCAGGAGTTCTCGGATGGGAGACCGCCGACCCTTTGGGGTCCTCAAGTCCTCAGTAGTCGGTTAAGCCAAGCCATTAAGTTTTTTTTTTTTATCGATGCTGGCTGTTTTGTAAGGCTAAATAGGCCCAAACCACATGACAGAGTGAGTAGGGTTGATTATTCTCCAATTCAGAGCGTCAAAGTTGGTTTGCACACATTTAGTCTTCTTCATTTTATCCTTTTGTCATTGTAATCGTCAATACCCCTCCTCTACCTCGGTGGATGGAATCCCCTCGCCTGTGCCGATCCAGAAGGTGTCCCTAAATAACGGTGGTTGAGAAGCGCCGCCTTGAACCACAAGGTTGTCAGACTTTTTATTGTCGAGGACGTTGGTCTTTCTCGATCCATGAGCAGAGGAACCCTCCAGAGTCTTGGCATCGATGCGGCAAAGCAGTGTAGAAGCTTGGCTAAACAATATCGGATGCTAGGGAATGTTTGGCTCTGTTGTGCATCAAATCTGGGAAGAAAATATGTTCTGGGGGACAGGGACGATCGAAAGCAGAGCACCCACGAGGGTTTTCGGAACATGCTTACGAAAGTGCCCTGGGGAAGCCCATGGTTTATAGGAACCCAGTCTGGGAACCCATAGTTCAGGACAAGTTTTCAAACTCAGATCTCCTAGAAACACAGAGGTTCCCCAGAGTACTCTCATAGGTTCCCCAAGCTCCCGAATTTCCTCGTGCTCCCCATCCCCCAGAGTGGGCATTCTTGCGCAGTTTGAGTCAACTGGTTTAGCAGATCCGAGCCATTCGTCGATTCCCAACTCTCGAGCCAAATTCTCCCTATCCCTATTATGTGCATTTATTGTCTCTACAAGGTCCCTAGTCTCCCATACTGTCATTCAATGACCAGTACCAAAACCGGGGAGGAGTTCGTCTGCGCACTCGAGGCACCGAGGGTTTCTCGAGATGGTGGGTCAGGCTCAGGGATTGATGGACAGGCGGGGATTGATGGGACAGGCTTTGGGACAGGGGTGGTCTGCAAGAGACATCACGGGCAAACGTTGCCCAGATTGATTTTGTTGACCCTAATACTGTTGTCACCAAAAAAACTAATCGTTTCTTCCATAGAATAGAACTGGTGTATGTGAAACTCCTTATTTTCAGAAAACCTTGGGGGACTTAAAGGGGCCCTAGGCTGCCCCCCTCCCCCCTCCAAATTCGCCCATGCTCCAGGAACAGGAATGCAAGAAATGGTATGAGAGAACTTGTACCATTGTCGCAGTGTAGCCAGTAGGAAATGAAGAATGAATGTTGCAGCCAATAAACAACTTCGAACCCGTACGCACCGCCTCCAAATCCCGACGGCGAGATAATCGCGTGGGGAGATGAACAGACTGGCTCGCCCCGTCAGCTTTCTTTTCGAGGTTCCTTTAAACAATTTGTAAACTTTGACGATGTTTTACATCTCTGGGAATATTTCACAGAAACTAAACTCCACGATTGAGATTAAACTTAGCCTAAGAACACTCTCCAGAGGGCGATTCATTTTGTACAGTCAGTATTTCAAGATAGTTTTTCGAGCTATAGAACACTGAAAAGGGTTACTATAAAATGCAATCCTTTGACAAGACTTCAGTTATGCAGTGTCATCACCTGAATTAACTACTTCTACCGTAGTCCTATAGGAGGTTTAGTTCCCTTTCTGTAAAGGTGTAGAAGCTTTGTAACGATTTAGTTTGGAAGACCTTGAAATGTGACAGTGCAGTCAGGCTCTTATTCTCAACATCAGGTCGTAGTAGGGGGAACTGCAACATGCAAGTTTCATGGGATAAAAAAAGTAAAAAAATCTTTGATCATATTATATAAACTCTGAGGCTCGCAGAATGTGTTGTAAACTGAGCATGCTGACGTACATGACTGTAATTGTGATGCGCCAATGGCTGGATATCATGATGTCACGTGACATGGTGACGTCCGTATGGTTCCCATAGTCTATGTTCCTTATGGGTGCAGTGTGCCAAAACGTGATGCCGACACCGAATGCTGGGTCGTAGAGGTTTTCTCTATGAAAATGAGCGCATAAACGCGTTCTGTTTGAGAAGAAAAGCAGCTTATTTCGTACGGGCCATTACTTCCAAGGCCATGCGAGTTTCATAACCGGGATCTCCGTGTGTTCACGCATTCCCATTCTTCTCTGCAGCTCAAGTCTGCGCAGAAGACGACACAGATCCGCAACTTCCAGGACCCGTGCATCTGCGACGCGAAGCCCATTGTGGACCTGGTCGACGCCATCAACCCCGGCTGCATCAACTACAGCCAGGTGCTGCCCGGGACGACTCTGGTGAGGGAACGCGCCGTTAATCCAGTCCCAGGAAGGTTTGGGGATCGTGCTAGCGATCTGGCTCCACCTTGCAGTTGGCACTGGATCGTTTAGAGTGTTTCTGACCTTGTGGTTCTAGGTTGGGCATGGGGCTTTTCTTTTGAATGTGGCATGACCCATGTCGTCAACGTGGGGCCGTCCCCAAATCGTTTGGGACGAATATAGCTTCGTCTGGTTTCTCCCGTTCATGCACTCAACCATTTTGGATGAACCAGACTCACTTGTGGCTTAGCTTGAGGCTCTGCCAACAGACGGCAGCACTAAATTTTGTTTGCGTGTTGCTTCCAATTTTTTTGTGGCTAGAAACTTGATTTTTGAAGACACCAATTAAGTAGTTGAGGGTCAAATATTTCCCAAAACTAAAAACGTTTATGGGGTTAATCAGTCATGTTTCGCTACTACAGGTACCTGACTAATAGGATACACCACTATAGGGAGTTTTAGCAGATTGTTCCGATACCTCCGACAACAATGCCAAGTGACTGATCGATACGATGCACATGCTATAAGTGTCATTTGAAAATGTGGTCTATATAAATAAACCCTATTTCTCGGGGACAAACTGGGTAAATGTTAAAGTACTGTGACTTTACCCGACACTGGGACTGTACTACAGTGACGACACCAACACACTAGACGTCTCAAACTTCTACATGTTTGTATTATTTTGCAGTAAAACCCCATTCTCGGGTAAAATCACTATGTTTAATCTTCACCAGCAAACTTGCACCCTCGTTTTTTTGCTGGGAAATGCTCACATTTTTGTCCTGTTACTGCAAAGGACTCGGGTTACGAACAAGCTTTGTGGGGAACGAAGGTGCCCATATTAAGGAGACACGACTGTAACGTGTTTGCAGAGCACTGAAAGTTCAGCCACTTCATTTTGTGGTCCGATTGTAAACATATTAATGCGAACAGTCGATCGTTGGACATCCCAAAACCCGACTGCACGTTTGCCACATGCATGCTCTGAAGCTGCCGATTCAAACTATATCTAGGAGAATGAAGACAGTTGTTGCATCAAATGGATGCTGCACCGTCCACGCTTTTCTGTGTTGTCTCTGGGGCGCGGCGACAACGCCAGCTAGATATCAACAAGGGCCTGCTTGCTCTCCCCTACGACATCCCACCAAGTCTGATAACGGGCAGCTGCGCTCTCCATTCTACTTATCATATCTGCACGACCTTGTTGGAGCGGCCAGTAGCCAACAGTGTCCAGGGACATTTTAGTGTTACCGTTTAGTGCTGTGTAGGGGGAGCAGTGCAAAGGCCTTGTATCTAGGTAGCTGTTGAGCACCTTAAACGGGCGCGTTCCGGTGTGGTTTCAGTTTCGGTTTGCTCCCTTCCCCTTCAAACTAAGCCATCTATTTATTTATTATATTTTTTTTATGTGTAGCAGTTTGTATGAGCAAGTGATGAAAACTATGTTTTGTTTGGGGTGTCACTTATGGATGGCATGTAATACTTTTTTTTGTTTAGGCGGCTTCTGTTTCGGTATGCTCCTTCGTTGCTATAGAATGTCTAATCTATGTCGTTCAAACTGGCACTCTACGGCTTACACCGAGATCTACAAATTACTAGCTGAACTCGGTAATCAAGGACTGTGAAAACAAGGATGTTTCAGTTCTCAAAATTCACAGGGTCTCTCATGTTATCCCCAAGACGACTTGAAGGCGAGAGCCCAAGTGCCGATGCATTAAAGACGGACACATGATTTACTCTGTTTCACATTCTCTTTTTTAACATTATTCGCTTTATAGTCCTTCTTAATTCCCATTGATTACTCCTACTTCCCTTTAATTACTGTTAATTTACTTTAATTACTCTTAATTCGTCTCATCCTTAACCTCTTAAGTGCCACATTTTTTTTAAAAAGCAACCTAGAAATGCCACATATATTTATATGAAGGAGTTTTAGTCCTCTAGTATGACAGATAGAATTTCAAAAGTTTATTATGCAAAAATCAGCGGCGGCAAATAAGAAAGGCATTAACTAAAACGTGTGCTGCCGTCTATGATCAGCGCTGCAAACCACTCGGACGAGCCTAGCCCGTCCGTGGTATTGAAAGCTTTTGGAAAACCACTGGACGAGCTGAGCTCATCCATGACATTTTTACCCAGAAAGCGGCCGACGAGCTCTGCTTGTCCAAGGCTCTTAAAGGGTTAATTTCATTGCCTCTAATTCGCCTGAGTGGTCACGTAAACGTTTTAATACCTTTCGTGTCGCCGACGTGTTTTCGCTCAAGGACTTTGAAGGTCGACTGAACAATGAGAGATATGAGGCTTTCGCCTTCATAAACGGAAGGCCGAGTCAGGCCGCTCGAAAGAGCGACCTTGAGGTGCCACTGCATAGTGCTGTGTCTCGAAAAGTACAGTACGAGAAATATGTCGTAGGTTGGAGGCATGCAGATATCGATAAACTCTTTGCGCATAAAATAACGTCCTTTATAAATAAATATTTTCACGGAGCACGCTACAGTGTTGCCGAGACCAGAGTTTTGTTCGGCATGTTGGAAGAATCCCGGCACCCACGGATCTAAACGGCAAACAGTGGCTGAACCCTTGGGCACGCAGGCAACATTCTAGGTTCACTTTGATAGCAACATGTCATGCTCGTTTTGCGTACCGGAGCATGTGTTGCTCGGGGATTCTCGAGGAGTGTCCTCACCGCCGTGTTCTCGCTGCATTCTTTCGCAGGGAGGAGCTGACTGGCCAACGCCAGGCACGCCATCTCGATGGCCCGCAAGCTGGGCGCACGCATCTACGCGCTTCCGAAGACATCGCGAGGGAAAGCCCAAGATGGTGATGACAGTGTTTGCCTGCCTCATGGCCAGAGACTACATTCCCGGTGCCCAATAGGCCACCCCACGCGACGCACCATTCCTCCAGCTCTGCATTCCAGGCCGCCTTTTGTTGTTGTTGTTTTTATCTCTCCTCCTAGTCGCGTCGAGCGATTCCACGTTGTCACTAACACCGCTTCCGGCGCGGGACCCGATCCCGTGCGCTCGGGGTGGGGGCTGTGCCCCTCAGTCGTCCTGCCTTTTTCTAATGGCCGACATGGGCCTTCTTTGCCTGCCTGGGACGGGGCTTAAGGGGGGGATGGTAGGGTAAACGGGTCATTTTGGTTTTCATTTATTAATGCAAAAGCATTAAACTGTCTACGTGGAGCGAGCTGACGCCATTAGCTCTGAAACCGTGCCGAATGGTACCTTAAATCCTTTCTCCAAGTGAAGCCAGCTCTCGGCTATGAAACCACACGAAAGGCTAGCCAACAATACCTAAATTCCCCGATCCCAAAGGAGCAGAGTAAAGCTGATGGATTTTCGGCTTCAATCCCATTGGCTGGCGCGTGTCGACAAGGCTCCCATTAGCTGCGGCGTCAGTTTCAATGACGTCGGCTCGCTCCATGGCTGTGCAACAATTTTAACGTTGAAAGAATTGGCGTTCCTTCGAAATGTTGCGATTTCGCCGCTAATCGCGAGGCAAAAATTAGAATATTCCTCGACCTGCAGCGCTAGCGGCGAGCCATGAGAAATTAGGGGCATGACGTCAATGGGGATTCTTGTAGAAAGATAGCAAGTTGTGCGAATACCTGCTCGATAAAAGGTAACTTCTTCTATAAATCTTGTCGTTCCAACATAAATATAAATGCGTCAAAAACCTGGTATCATCGACAAAACTGTTATTATACGGAGTTTCAGTGGCGCCATCTATCCTAGGTCCACAAAACCGTCAGCAGCGGGACAGCCGCCAGAAGTCTGAGGGGAGGGGGGACAGGGCCGGACGGGTATGGCCGGACCCGGCTGAGACTTTCCTCCTTTCTTGGCTGCGCCCGCCAGCACGTGGTCACGCGGTCGCGAGCGGATGAGTCCTCGCCGCTCACTGATGGCTCTAAAGAGAAGCTTCACCGGAACCCCGCGCCTTCCCCATTGACGTCACAGCGCGTGACTCGGAAGTTAGTGAAGGAGTTGAGAGGCGCCGAAAACCTCAATCTTTGTCCATTTTTAAAATAAAAACTAGAACATGCAGGCAAAAGCGTTTTTCTGTTCTTCACTTCAGAAAGGTCGAGGCACCAACTCCCACATTAGTTAAGCAAAGCACTGAAACTGTTGCACAGCTCCTTTAATGCTTTCGCATTCAAAATAGGATGCTCATTTAATTGGGAGACATATGTTCTATATGTTACTGGCTTTGAACTGAAACTGCAAAATCGATTTTTGGTTCGTTTGCCCTACCATCCCCCTAAAAATAAAAAGCCTTCTTTTTGTTTGTTCACACTGCGTCTCGTTGTCTGCTATGGTCGCCGAAAGGATGAGAACGGCAGGGAATCGGTCCGTCCCGCCTCGAGCACAAGCTTCTCCTACCTTCTATCGCATATTGGAGTCTCGTGGCTCCGAGCACGTGCGCACAGCAAAAGCATGTCGGCAGGCAACGAGCTTGCTGGATGCTCCGGGCGTACGAGCGAGATTCCTCCAGTTCTCGCTTTGTTTGCGAGGAGAGTCGCGTGTCTTGCTGTGCTTTGCGCAAAGCTCCGGCTGCAGTAATAACGTACCCTACTGGCACATACATCTAAAAAATACCTACAGCTATCGATTCTTGCCGCGCAATCAAATTTATCGCCGGTCGAAACGTGAGCCTGCGAAAGAATGCCGGCAAGACAGTTTCACCGCAATCGTCGCTAGGCAGCTTCTTTTTTTTTTTTTTTTTTCAAAAGTTGGCTGCATTTAGCGGCTGCTGCCATCGTTTTTCTGAGGCCGCCATACTTTGGGCCCACACTCTGGGCAAGCATTTAACGCGAGTGCTTGGTCACCGTGCGGCATGGACGCCGATCCCATTGCGTGCCTCGCACGCCGAGAAATAGCAAACACCAATGTTGCTGGATTCGGTCTGCAAAGGGTCTCGTTGCGCGGCCCAACACTAGCTGCAAGGAGGTCTGGTTAGCACACTTTGGTGTCTACGACCTTTCGGAGACCTACCAGATGGCATGCTGACGGCTACCCGGACCAGAGTCGCTTATACTGGGCGACTTAGGCAGCCTTCAAAGAAGATGCCGACAGTCTAGCAACCATGGACGGGAGTCTGAGAGGCTCAATGAGGGAAGGAAATATCGAGAAGAACAGCGAGAATATAATTAGCAAAGGGAAAGGGAATTAATCTATTATGAGGCTCCAGGCACTATGGGAACTATAATAGATATGAAGTGGTCAGAGGTACACGCAAAGGAGTGAGTGGACACCAGGGACTGTCGTTTGGCAATGGGGTACTATGCATGAAGTCGGGAGAGTTCAATCAGGATTAGAAATATGACAAAGCGCAGGCAGATATTCTGTGCACTGGGAGCACAGCGGAAAGACACCGTATGAGGGAGTACAGAAGGAGCGTGGGCTGGTCGATCTTTGGAGAGCAGGGAGGCAACTAGTAAGTTGAAATTTGGAGCAAAGGTTGACCGAAATGGATGTCTGCAGCGGTGGGTGCGGAAGGTATTTCAGTATTTATAGACCAACACGCGGGCCCTGACGCCACGCAGCTGCGGTGGCGCTGTCGACAGCACTGCGCATGCCCAGGCAGCCTCACTTCCCACGCGACCCGGTTTAGTGTCGCTTACTTGCGCAGTGCTCCCCTACCTGGTGTGGGCAAACGCGGGTTTGTTTGCAAGCAAGCGTGTCCGTCTATACATGAAAAGTTCAGCACAAAATTGGCAAACCCGGACCCGAAAGCTTCCAGCTAAATACCTACACACACTAGCGATGTGGCTGAGCAGGCTGCTTCAGTGGAAGAGGGAGTGAAAGAGGCAGAAGGAAAAACTTCCAGCCTTTCCACTCTGAGTGAAGAAGGAAAAGCAAGCCGGAGCTGTAGCTTCTGTTCTCAGACGGTGGCTTTCTAGGCAGGAGATGATCTGCTCTTGCTTTCGCAAAGGGAAATCTGAGGCACTATGACACAGTGGAACTTTAGGCGATAGCGGCGATTGGAAAGAACCAATTGCGCTAGCTGCTGCACATTAGGCGCTTTTTCTGTTCCCGCTCTTCTTCCTTCGAAGAAAATCTTGCCTGCCATCTACGAGCGACGGCAGCAACCGGTTGTCTGGTTGCCGAGGGATCTGGAAAGGTTGCTGCGACTCCATGAGCAGCGGCGGCAAGCAGAGAACCGGCAAACACAACACTCTGGACAGCTACCGCCATCTATGAGCGACGGCGGCAGCCAGAGTGTTGTGTCAACATTTGTTTGGTACTGGAAACGATCCTGGGGAAACTAGCCCGTAACAGCTTTGCTGTAAAATGCTGGAGAAATTGGCTCTATAAATGTAACAGGACACAGAAACAGGACATAAGAAAAGAAAAATGTGACAT